>VYZQ01013315.1:0-19277 GCA_013400655.1 Mystacornis crossleyi | reverse complement strand
CTATAATTTTTTCCTTTTTAAAATATGCTTGCCCCTTCCATTTTCAGAGACAGATTTTGGAGAATTTGACGGCTGCATGGGTGCTCCTGCCTGAGGCAGGGTCAGCCCCATGGTAGTGATATTCTGCTTCTAGTCTCAACAAGCCACCAGCCATACTCCTTTTAACAAGTTTTGGAGATACCTGTCAACTTTTAGATGCATCATGTCTTCATAACATTTACTTGTCCATCCAGGTGCAAATCCAAAACCAGAGCAGGATCAGAGAGATGTTCAGTGATAGATTATTTCCACATCACAACCACTGGGTTCTCTTTCTGGCTAGATGGGATCTTGCAAGAGGCACATTTTGTGTAGTTTCAGGTTATTCTAGGAGCTGAAAGGACAGGAGGAAAATCCTGAAGTCTCTCTGCACTGAGATACTCTGACAGCATAGAGCTGTCTACTCTCTTTTGGTTCTGTTTATCTTGATCCCGCCTGCTGGAGACCATAACAAGGTGGATTGGACTGCTTAGGGGTAATTCCGAAAATTTCAGAAAATAAAAATCAGCCTCATGAATATGGGATACTACAGAAGACACCTTGACAAGCTCCACACTGGTAGTGTGGGCAGATGGACTTCATCTCGCTCGTGAATATTCGGATAGAGACGCACCTTTGCTGAGCGCGGTGATGGAGCTGGGAGGAATAACTGGATGTGACACGCGGCTGATAATGCACAGATGGCACTTAACAAGGTAAATGAGTGAGCTGATGGGCTTCACTGGAGCCTTCAGACAAGGCAGAGATGGAATTTTCTTAGCCCTGGAGTTTGAGTGACCCGGAGGTTATTCACAGAGGAGCTCTCACTGTACCTGCTCAAATGACACAGCTGGGTTCAGGGCAGCTGTAGCTGCCTGGTTCCTCTTACCAAGCTCTCCAAGACTTTTCCACTCTGGCATTGTGGCCCTTCAGAAATATCTTCTCTATTAACATATTCCCCAAGCGAGCAGGATAATCATTCACCAAGACACGTTTCATTTCTGGACTCCTGTCTCTTTGTTCAAGTCCCTCCACAATCTCCTTTCCCTGAGCTCACTTCTCCATTTCATTGAACTTCCCAGCTGTCCATCCCTTATCCACGCTGGGATAAACAGCCCAACTTTGTATAACGCCCACACTGAATGTAACAATTACTGACTGGCTGGTTGTACTCAGATCTCCTCTACTAAATCCACATCTTTTTCTTTTGGTTGTTCATTTATTTCCAGATCTTAACAGTTTCCAATCTTTTTCTGCCTCCTCCACTCTCCAGCTTCCTGAGATGTGGCCCTGAAGAGCCAAGATTTCCAAGGTCTTAGGGACTGTGGTGCTGCACTCTGGCTTGCAGATGTCCAAGTGACGTGGACAAAAGGTCACTCAGCTGTAGGTCACAGTGAAACCCTGGTGGCCAGCTGTCACAGATGGGCCTGTAGCAGCACTGTTTGGTGATGCCAGCTTCTGCCTTGCATCTCATTGGGAAGCCACGATGTCTCCACCCTTGTGTAGGTGGAGCCATGGCAGAACTTGCTGGAGCTGGTTTTGTTTCCATAAAGAAAGACAAAAACACCCTCCAGGTAACAGTGGTGTCTCTAATGTACCATGGGGCTGTCTTGGATTCAGGTCCACTGGGAGCAAGGAGAGTTTTCTCACTGGCTCCAGGGATGCAGGATTGGACCCTTAACTATTTCTCCAAACAAAACAAGCTGTCCTGGTAATTGGGGTAGGTCTGCTCTTGCGCCAGAGAGTTGAAATGTTTATTGTGTAAGACATCAGAAAAAGGAAAGGAATCTGCTGGGAGCACTTGGATCGTTCCCGTAGAACATGCCCCGAGTCTCTGTTTGAATGCCGGGTCTGTGGCACGGAGACGGGAGCTTGTTTTGATAGTTTCTCTGCATTCAGAGGCATGAACACTTTACAGTTTTCTGTTTAAATGACCCATTTCTGAGAGCGGAAAGCACCGGCCAATAAGCGCCCGGGCCCCTCCGTATGTATCCGGAGTTTACAAACCATCCCCACCGATCCGTGGTAGTTAATGGACACTCCTGCTGCTTAGGGGGGCTGGAAAACTGTTCCAGGTGACTACCGGCCTCAGCTAGAGACAAGTCAGTCCCCAGAGGTCTGGGGAGACACATGAGAATGAACTCAGCATTTCTCCCGAAGCATGACGTTGATTAATGAGGGCGCACAGCTCCGTCCTCTGGCGAGCAGCGCGGCCGGTGCCGTCCGTGGGGAATAACTGCGTATAAAGGAACGGAGCACCAGTGCTCACAATGAGCCGGCACCGACTGTCCGTGAGAGGCTTCCAGATGCAAAACTGGCCAGCAGCTTGCAGGAGTTTGAAAGCCACACCTCATCTCTGCCTGCCTTTGTCACCTGCTCGCCCAGTGTCACCGGGTGTTTTGGCTTCAGCCTCCTGAACACGTTCCTCCTTGGGGACCAGGCTCGTTTAGAGCTGGGTCTGGTTTCAGACGGAGCAGTGCGCTGGCTCTTAGGAATCTGGAGCCGTGCTTCTGCCAGAAAAGCTGATTTTCCTTCTTCTCTTTGTTTTTTCAGCTCCTCCCTGAGCTTCCACAGGTGATGGCTGAGGCTACAAAAGACCGTGAGTTGATCTAGTCCATCTTTCTGCATAATACCAGCTGCAGGAGCAGAAAGGTGGGCAAGAAGGTAGAGAGGAGATTGTAGAACTTAATTCTTTTAGGAGTCTAACTGTTCACATCTGTCATCCTAAAGAAATTTAAACACGGCCTGAGGACTTGAGCTCCACCTAACACCTTGTCCCTCCTCAGTGGACAATGATAGGCACATCTGACATGTGGCTCCAGGTCACCCTCCTTGGGGCTCTGTGAGCTGGGCATGGCAAATGCTCAGCGCAGCAGCTGAGTTGGAGCTGAGGCTGCCTGGATGTGGTCCTTTAGCCTTCCTCACCCTCTCCAGGAGGAGGCTGTTTTCCCACACACCAGTGTGTGATGAAGATCGACACACCACGCTGTGCTGCTGCTGAGGGAGGCTTCTGCTTTCCTTCTGTTGGCAGTCTCAGGGGAGACTGGGATTATCCTGAGGTATACATCCTTGGACACCAGTTTTGCATGAAACTGCATGTTTGGTGTCTAGGAAGAGCTTGAAAACTCCTCTCTTCTACTACGGTAAGAGAGCAGTTTCTTCCAGACCTCTTTCCCTGCTCATCCCAGAAGTGCTGAACGTCCTTCTGTGGTCCTTCGGGTGGACAGAACAGGCAGACCCTCCTAACGCCTTTGCCATCCCAGCACAGTGCAGGCACTGAGAGAACTGTGGGCGCCTCAGCATCTTTCTTCCCACGTGCTCTGCGTCTGAGACTTCCTGGGAGCTCCTTGTGCAAAGCTGAAAACATCTGCAAAAGCAAAGGTTAAGAAAGCTGCTGGGGATTCATGTTACCTCTCTCCCATGGGGACTCTGTGACTTCCATTCACACCACTTCCCGCATAATCAAAAAACAAACCTTGAATGCCCGAGAATGTAACTTTTCTCAGAGGAAGGAGCCACTGGTTGTAAAGCCTTTGTAAAACAGCAGGTTTCCTGGTAAAATGCACTGGCTGTTTCCCAAGGGGGGTGATGCTATCTCTACAAACCCAAGCAAGATTCACAGCAGGCAGCTCGTGCAAACAGATACCAGGACAGGAGTGGTTTGGGGTGAGGAGATGTTTGAAGCTGGCTCCGCTTTTGCTTTGGAGGGTAGGTGAGAGCTGATCAGCTACACTTTCATCTCCTGCCACCCTTGGGGGCTGGCAGGACGGCAGTGACTCAACAATGGCTAAACATTGATACAGCCAGAAACAAAGTGGAAATGAGAAGGGAAACCCGACGTACATTGCAAGAGCAGAGATAAGAAGCTCCCAATCAGGCCATCAAACCATGCAGGTGCCACCAGGATGCTCATGGTTTTTCTTTCACAAAGATTGCCTTCGCTGGAGGCATCTGGACTGAGCACCCAGTGCAGGACATATGCAGGAGGCAAAATACTCAGGCTTAGAGGAGGCTCTTTTAAAAGCTGCGTACCCTTTTGTGTGTCTGCCATCATTTGGAGAGTTAGAAATGAAACAGGAGCCCACGTCTGTCTATTTAACACAGGCCAAGCTGCGTCTGCACATATATTTCTATCCAATGCACACAATATACACTCTGATTTCCATATCCTGCTCTCCGATGGTGCAGCTGAAGATGCTGTGTTCCTTTTACCCTCAGTTCAGACAATGCCAGGAGATGTCTGTAGCTTTCTGTGACATGCAGAAGGAAAATGTCTGTTTATTCCTGTGTGAGCAGCACGTTTCCTCTGGGATGCCTTGATTGATACCCTGCTATTGATTCCAGCAGCAGCTGGGGTGGACGCAGGGCGCCCAAATACGAAACCAAGGGGAAGAGTGTGCACACACCACAGCTGTCCTGCTTCCCCGTCCTGCCTGCAGTCTCCTGACCCCTCTCCTATTAACCACAACCCCCAAGCAGGGTGCTGGCAGGGTGGTTGACACCTCCAGGGTTTTGAGCAAACCTCCCCGCCAGCCTTGGCCCTGGAGCTGCAGCCACAGAGGCTCTGAGCCCACCCAGAGAGGGTATCCAGATGGGCTGGTGGAGCAGCTCCAGGGCACCTCTGGAGCCAGGGGACTGTAGGCATGTGGGTCAGGCTGATTTTGGATGTAACACTCCTTGTCCCTCTGCCATAGGCTGACTCAGTCATAAGACAGCAGCAAATAGGCAGGACAGGGAAGAAACCACCAGAATTGAAAATGGACAAGTGTAGGATTTTTTGTAAAGGGAGATGAGGGAAACTTTGTTCTTTTTAACACTTCTGCCTGTGTTTAGTCCTGTGAAATTTTTGATAAAGACCTTGATGAAATACTAGTCAGGAGAGAGGGGAGAAGCCAGTTTGAACGCTGCCTTCTGGAAAAAAAACTGGCATGAAATAATAGAGGAGGAAACATGGCAACATGCAAAAACAGGTGGGAAAACGAGTGAACATGGGAAAACTTCTGGACAGGTATTTTTAGTTCCCTCTCTCCAAGAGAAGCCACCTGGAGAAGTTTGGAATACAGCTCCCAAATTCTACGCCGTTTTGTAGAAGGGGAGGCCTCTGCTCCGTGTTTCTAGCACGTGTCAATGACCAAAAGCCAGAGCAGTTGTGCCCAGATTTTATTTTCATCACTCCAGTCTCATACCTGCATCAAGGTGTTTCCATCCCTGTGTTTTCCTGGTGCCTTGGAGGTGAAGTATGGCAAAGTTTATGGAGAGCAGGAAACAAATTCCCCGTGGAGTCTGGAAAGACCCTATCATTTAAATTAAATGTTAGCCTTTGAGAAGACAAAAAGAGCACTGTCTCCAACAGAGCTGCCTGGCGACATGGCGAATATTTATTACAGTGCAGGTAGTTTAAGAAAACAGAAGCATTTCACTGGAGATTTGGATCTTCAGCCTAAATAGGAGCTTGGACTGCAAAGGTTCAGTTGCTAATTAAATCTAAGTTGGACACTGTTCCATAGAGGGCAGATTGTAACTATAAGAGGATGTTAATGTGGATTTTAAATATTTATTATAACTGAGGTAGGTTATAAAAACAGACATTCTTCCTTTCAACACTCTATAATGTCAGATTTAGAGGTTTGTCTCGGGCTGTGAGTGATTTCCCAGCAGCTGTCAGGGGCTGGAGGGCAATTTATCACCCTCCCAGTGAGAGATCTCGCCGGACAGTGAAAGATTAGCACTCTGATTTATGGCACGCAAGGAAAAAACAACGTTGTTCGAGCGGGTGCCTGGGTGCTGATTTTCACACACCTGTTCCCAGCCCAGGCACACGAGTTGATGATTTCACTTCTCCGGCAGTGCCTGGTGGAGTTGAGAATCCCCCTGGTGCCACTCCAGGGATGCTGGGCTGAGCGGGCAGGAGCCCACGTGGGCAGCGGGGCTTGGTTGTGAAGGGCTTCACAGAGCCAGGCGTGGTTTGAAGATTGTGGTTCCTGGTGGAATTGGGATTTTTCTTGGCCAGGGCGTCATTGAGATGAGCTCCATCCAAGTTGGAGTGGTGGGGTAAGAGCTGGCAAAGGCGCACAGTTCTGCAGGAAGGGAAAAGTTTATGAAGGACCAAACAGGGAGTATTTTGTCCCTGGAAGCTCCCTTGGTACCTGGCACTGCCTCTTAAGGGCATTAAGTACCCCTCCTAGCAGATAAGTAAAGTATCTCTTGCTTCTGAAGAGCACAGCCCCACAAGGGTTAAAGGCCTTTCCTCAGCCCTGCAGGGTAAATCTGCTCCGAACCATGATTTCCATGGCAAAGTGGGAGGGACTGCTGGCACTTGCTGCTGAAATGTCCCATCCCATGTCAGCTGTCACCTGGGGACGCTGCAGGTCTCCTCTGCCTGAGGTGACCAGAAAAATTACCGTGATCTCCATGTCACTGCACAAGTGGTGGGGAGCAAAGAGGTGAGAGGGGTGCCCCAGTGACCACATCGCTGGAGCTTGGGGTAAGCCTGGTGCAGAAATGTCCCTGCTTGGTCCACCTTGGAAACAATGTGACTATAGGGATATGGAAAGCAAGCCCTGGGCAGAGATGGGTGTGCGCCCAAAGTGAGACAAATGGGAGATGGAGGTGCTTTCACTGAACCCAACAGAACTGGGCTGAAAATTTCATTCAGCAAAAAATCATGAAAACTGTGGCTTCGTGCTGAAAAAAACCCCATTTAAAACCAGATGAATTCCAAGGTTTTGGAAGACCTATCCTGCACGTGATCGGCATGTGTCGAATCCCGCTCTGGTGGATCATCTCTCCGCAAACCAGACTTGATCTTGGCACGAAGGACGCACCCAACTTCCACATGCCTCAACTTTCCTGCTCCTGACAAACTGCAGTTCTCCTGTTGAGGTCCCCAGCCTTGTGAGTGCTGGACCTCGATGCCTGGGCCCAGTCCTGCTTCCTCCCTCCCTCAGCCTGGGGGATATTTATCAATATCTTCACGTTCTTTGTGCCCCCCATCCTGCGACATGGCTACGCCTGTGCAGCTCAGTCAATTAGAGGAGACCGTGCCATCATCTGATTTGGCTTGTTACTTAGGGAAGCGGCAGTGGAGACAGGATTGATTCAATAGTCCAAGATGAAGCTTAGATGGGGAGGGATGCTCGAGTAAGAGGCTGTGTGTAAGTGTTAGTGATTGGTTTTAAATCAGTTTCCCTTCGCTCTGGATTTCACGTGGGGGGAGGGTTGGTACTGAAAATCCTCTTGCCAGAGAAAACGTGCTAAAAGGGCAATTTACTCACTCCCTGCATTGCCATCCAGCTCAGCAGGGCTCTGGAGCTGTAGGAGGCCTTCCAGTTAAACACTTAGAGTGGAAAAAACAACTTTCAGGTGTGGTTTATGACGTAACAAAAACAGAACCTGTGGGTCTGCCTGGTGCACAGCCATTGCCAAGAGCCTCAGCAGGGTGAGGTGGCAGTGGCTCTGCTTTGTGGGCATCCTTCGTGGGAAGGAAAAGTCTGGGATGATCCAAGATTTTGCAGCCGTTAGTGGGAATGTGTGTGCAGGGGAGGAAGGGCACACAGAAGGGTTATTCCTTGGGGTTTTCCCCTAAGGAGTGGCAGGGGTTTTGGTCTGGGCCCCTCACAGGACGGGAGGAGGACGCTGTTTCTTGCTGAGATTTGTCTCCACTGGAGCCAAAATGACCGGACAAAAAACCTTCATGAAAACATGCATTTAAAGAAGTGAATCTTCCTGAGCAAAATATGACTCAGAAATCCAAGAAAAAATCTGATTCCTCCTTCCAGAAATGGCCTGGTCACTAAACCAAAATGATTTAAAATCCAAGCTGCCAAAGAATTCCATTAAACGGGCTGAGCAGGAGAAAAGCGGCTGTGTGCAGCAAATAACTGCATTAGCCACACGACAAAACAAATATGACAAAAGCCCCCAAACAAAATTACATTTCACAATTAGGAAATGAATAACTCTTTAGACAAAAGCAAGGCAATGGAAAAAAAATTAGCATAGACTGACGCTTCTAATTGTCTTTCTTTTAGCTCCTCTGTTCACTGATCCATCAAGCAATGATAAAGGCATTAAATTTGGTGATTATGTTCAGTGTTTCTAATGACAGTGAGCTGCCTGGGACTTGACTAGCAGTGCTCAGGTGTGTGCTGGAGGGAGCTGTGTCTCTGCACCACACTGCAGCGTGCAATTGGCTGCACAGAGGAGGTGAATCGAGGTAAAGCATCTCAACCACCTCCATCCTTAGCAACTCTGGCAAGAGTCTTCCTCCCAAGCTAGGGCAACGATCTGGAGTGCCAGCAGAGAGGAAAACTCCTGCTGCAGTTGGTTCTGGGTGCGTTCATCTCTTGTGGTGGCCGTGATGCCCTGGAGCTGGAAGGAGCTCGCTGTGGGAGCTCAGGGCCAGGCTCTGTCCCGGAGGTGCTGAGCACTCTTGGGCTGNAGGGGGGGATGTTTTGAACAACTGCTCTTGCCCAGGGCATGCCTGAGTTACGTGAGCCAGGTCCTTGGCATCGCCGCTCCTTCCGGGTGAGGTTAATGCAGAACAAGGCCTGCTGACCCAAAAGGGGCTGGAACTCCTCCCTGATTGAATTTAAATCTTTACTGCCCTGCTATTTTGCCAGAGAGAGGAACTTCTCTCAGCCTCTTTGAAAGCTGCTCAAGTCCTGCCTTGGGCTTTGTGCCCACTGCCAGTGTCTCTGCTCCTGGGAAGGATGGGAATGCTGCAGCCCATGGGGACATCACATGCAGCATCAGAACCAGCACCCGACACGACTCCCCCTCTGTGCAGTGGTCATAACCATTGCTCTGCATGGGGGTTTCCTCCACCTCTCTCCAAGCTTTAGCAAGTGCCTGAGCTCTCAGTACCATCCTCAGGTCAGGAAAGGACACTCCCAGCCCTGGGAATGTCCTGAGCATCAGGAGAAGGGGAGCAGGGTTTGCCCTGCATCAATGACATGAGTTTTATGCCTCTTCCCTTTCAAGTGCGTGCTCTGTGATGTATTGACCCGCTGTGTTTTTTCAGTTGTGTTGTGGTTTGGAGAAAAACAGCTCTGCTCCTGCGAGAGAGGCAGCTCTGAGCTGGGTCAGCCTGGGCAGGGTGAGCTCATAAAGCTCTGCCATGAGCCACGATAGGTGAAGGGGAGGAAGAAACTCTCCGTGGTGCAGGGGGATTGTGGAGCTGGTTCCAGTCATTGCCAGCTTGAACAGGCAAAAGTCACAAAGCAGACCATGGCCTGGTTTAAAGCCCCTTCTCTCTCTCTCGGCAGTGCTTCCCAAGGGCTGGGTTTGCCCCCAGTCGGGGCTGGAGGAGAGGCAGGACAGAGGCTGACATGAATATCCTCACTCAGACACTGCCTGCATTGCCCCTACTCTGGGAAACTCATCTGTTTCCTGAGAAGGGTATTTTCACATGGTTGCTGTGATGGGAGGGGATGCATCCTCATCCTCACACACGTTCCCTGCCCTGCTCAGAGGTATCTGCTCAGAGATAGAACTGCGAGACATCAGCCATGGGCCGCTCTGTGCGCTTTGTTGTCCCCTTTCCCTGTGAGAAGCCCAATGAATTTCCTGCTCTCAGAAAACAGCCTCAACACCTGTATTCCCCCTCCAGCTGCCCTGGCAGAGAGCATTTCCCTTCCCAAACTGGCCTTGCTGGGTTCAGATGGAGCCAGGACAGTGTGACACACTCCACCCACCACCACCCTGTTTGGGAGCACCCTTGGCTTCTCACCTCCGGGTGTATCCCAGGATGGAGACACTGACCCACCCACAACCCTGAGAGGGTTTCAAGTGCTTTTCACACAAATTTTCTGCCCTTTTCCTCTCATTGTGCTGCCCTCTTGTAGACCAATCTTCCCAAACTCTCCTTGCAACTACGTAATTTTGACATGAGCTTTTGAGAGAAAGGGAAGTAGTGGGAGTGAAGCTGGAAACGTGAGAGCAGAGGGTCTGGAGAGCTGGTGCCACAGGCCCAGGCACAGTGAACGTGACCACACATTGATTTGTACATGTGTGCCCTGACTGCAGCCATCCCAGCCTCTCCAGCGAGCAGAATGCGCCATGTACTTAACTAATGAATTAAACAACTATAATTAATTCTATTTATAAGATGCCTCTAGGTGTATTTACAACAAGAACAATAAAAACAATAACGCGTTACATGATGCCAAGCAGCATTAGTTAATGCAAACGAGAACACGGCGCAGCCAAGCCCCAGCACTGGCTGCCCTGTGCCTCCAGCCTGGCTGAGCAGCACTGCCTGGGCCCCTTCTCAGTTTTGTTTTGCTCCCCTCAGCTCTGATTTCAAGCACTCATTGGCTTTACAACAGTGTCCTTTCTATTTTTCCTGGAGAGGTCACTTAAATTCAATGATCTGCAGTTTAAAATGGGTCTTCCCATCTCGTCACATCCAGACTTCACTGGACCAGTGTGTCCATCTCAAACAGCAAAATTTTCCGCCCATTTGCACCCAACCCCAACCAAAAAGCGCTCCAAAAGCACCAGGAGAACCTAACAAAGTGGGGCTGGAGCTGTGCGATGGCAGCAGGGTCGGGCAGCCATCGCAGCAAACCCTGCACCATCAGCAGCCCCACGGCGGCATCCCAGAGCAGGGGCTTGCCCAGGACAGGTGGAGATGCAGCAGGAGCTCTGCGGGGGGAAGGCAGGGACAGATGTCTCCTGGGAGAGACCTCGCAGGCCATCAGGGTTTGCAGGAGGGATTTCCTCACGTTCGGTTTTACCACCACATTCTCCTTCTGGTGGGATTTTGGGCCGGTGGCTGTCGTTAGCTTGGCTGATGGCAAGGTTGGGGTGAAATATTCCTCCCGGCCCTGCACGCCGACTCTCCAGGCGAGAGCACATGTCTAAACCTTCCGAAGGCTGTTAGACTTGGTTAAACCAATATTCTTTTTATTATTTTTCTGGCAATAAACATATGGGCTGTAACTCTTTTTGTCAGCACTCCAAGAAGGATTTAACACCTTCCCCGTAGAGGACAGCCTACTGATTACCTGCTGCTCTGCTGGGATGTCTGCAGCCTGCCTTCCCTCACTCCAAACTCATTTACAAATCCAGCATGCCTGATTTCTGGGGGAGCTGCATCATTTTCCTTAGAGCAGGCACGCACTGGTCTGTACTCCAGGACAAGATGCACAGAGTCAGAGCCTGAGCTCGGGGGTTGCTCACTCTGCACTTGCTGTAGCAGCTGGGGAAGGGACTCGGGTGCAGCAGAGGGTCTGTCCCTTCCCAGGGGTCCCTGCAGGATCCTCTGTGGGTCATGCAAGGGATTGCGAGTGTGACCAGGGAGGGTTTGATTGTCAAAATCCACCTTCATGGAGTCTTGGGATGCCCCAGGCTACTCACGTGGTGTTTTCCTCTCCTTCAGTTTCTGGGGCTGCCAGTTATTGATCTGCTGAAGGATGGGGATGAGCCATTAACGATAAGAGACTCTAAAGATTCGTTGTTCTACTCTCAGCTGTCGGCTGTGATACCTGCCTGCAGTGGTGCTCCTGAGAGCCAATTTCCCCTCTGAGATGTGCACCATGGAGAGCTGACCTCAGCTCTGCACTGGCTCTCTCTTGCCCCGGTGTTGTACGGACTGAGCTGATACCCAAGACGTTTTGAGGGGCTGAGGCTGCAATATGCCAAGGCAAACCCACTCAAGCCATCTCCATGTTCTGGTTCCCTCTGGTCACCACCAGCAGCAATGGGATGTCCTTCCCTGCAAGCAGACCCTCCCCAAAGGCTGTGAGCTCCCCACCACCCTCCTCTGCAACCCTCTCTGCAAGGGAAGGCTGTGCAAAACTCCCATCCCTGCTTTCCTTGGCAGGGATTTCCTTGAGCCCTTCAGTTTTGATAGCTCGTCCTGGCACATGGCCAGCCAGTTCCATGCTCCTTTTTGCTCATCAATCTTTTCACCAAAACATGGTGATATACACTGTGATATACACTGAGAAGCATCCCCACGGGCTCCCAAGACAGCAGACAAATTACCAGATTATTTGTGAATTTTAGCCACCCGATGGGAATTCAATGCTTCAACTGTAAACGTGAAATCAGCTACTTCCTACAACTTCAAAACAGGGAGCTGTTAACAAGTCAGGTAAATTAAACAGCAGACTCTCTGCACTAACAGGCAGAGCTGTCAGGAGAAGACAGATGCCTGCAATCAGCATGGAGCTCAGCCCAGCTCCCCACCCCTGGCTTGAGGAAGAAAGCACTGACTTATTCTGGAGCAGCTGCCTGGGAAGTTCCTCCAGGAGCAGATCTGCCCCCTGCCTTTGCTGCCTTTCACTGGGATGCTCTTGCACAAACCCAGGCTGGGCAGTGGTACCAACCCATGGTGGGCACCTCACTCCAGCATCCTGCTCCATGATGGTGTTGGCCCCTGAAAATCCTTCAAAACCAAGCATGCAAGAGCTGTGGGACGAAAACCTTCAGAAATTGTTCTGTGAGCACAAAATGGCTTTAAAACCTCAGCTTGCCAGAGATCAGATAGAGGAGGAACAGTGCTCAATCAGGGATCAAGCTGAAGGTATCGCTCAGCTGAACAAAGCCACTTTCCCTGCAAAAAGCCATCAAAACCAGGGTTACAAGGGCTCAGGCTCTCCTGCTGCACAGGGATCTGCTAAGCCAGAGCGTAACTCTGAGCGCTCCCATGCAGAGAAACTCTTGACAAGGGGAAAATGCAGCTACACTCAAATTTGTTAGGTAAATTTATTATGGATAATTTAAATACACTACAGAACTTAGTGTGCCGTATGCACCCTTTGATAGGGCTCCACAGTGCTGTAATCAACTAGTGCTGACAATAGGAAATGCAGATTTATTAATTCTCGTTTATATATTGGCTTAAATACCTTAGAGTTAAATAAGCAGATTTTTTTTTCTAATTTCCCCTTCTTACTGCATGGCAGATCAGGTTAAATTTCTTAAGAATTGTCACTGGCATGAACCACTTTATATAGCACTCTTTCAAAATGTGAAAAGTACGCACAAAAAATAATATTTTGGGGGGTGAAACTAAAAGGCATCAGGGTGTGAGATTCTTTTTCTCCTTGTCTTACCTCTTGTAACAAAGTTGGTAAAGAGAAGCATATGCCATCTTTGCACCTCCCTTGGAAGGTTCTTTGACGGCTTGTTTAAAATATTTATGTGGGTACAGAAGGAATTACTCTCAGCCTTGTGTCTGCATACAATTCCCAGCAGTATACTGCAGGATGCTTTCAAGGTTTGGGCCTTTTTTAAAGTAGTTAGGAACCCTTTGCATAAATGTCATCTGATTTTTATTGTTTTGACACTTCTGCAATGATAAATATTGTTACTGAAAGTCAGCAAAACAGATGGATGGCTGCCTTGGTGGATTTTGTGAAATCTCATGCTAATTAAGAGACTGTCAGGGGAAAAAAAATAAAAAAAATAATTGAGATTGAGATACTGCATTTGCTTGTCTGACTTTACACAGGGAAAAGTGCTGCTGGGGAAGTGCTGCTGGGGCTTGAGGAGCGTGTGCCTTGAGGTGCGCTCACCTCCTCGCCCTCTTGCTCTCTATTCAGAAACCTCACAAGGTTTTGGGGTAATGGTGCCTTTCTCTGAGCTTTAAAAGCAGTGGCTGATCTCATGGTGGAGGGTGAAAGGTGCTGGGAACTCAGTGATGAAACAGGAGGATGGTAAAACACTCCATGTGCATCCTCCTTGGCCGTGCACCCCACAATGTCAGGACTTTTGCAGACCTGGAGATGGAAAAGTATCCGGGGATCCCCCCAGCTCTGAGAGAACAGGCACAGGAGAGGTCCCAGCACTGGGTGGGGGGGAAGGATGCAGCACCTGGTTGTCTTTAACTGAAACAGCCACAACATCAGTGAAAAGTTACAGGCTGCCACAAAATTGATTGGTTCTAGGAGGTAAAGATTGAAAAACACTGGTGGACTCAAAGGGCCGGTGGGAATGAGGAGGACCTGCCCAGGGTTTTGTTTACACTTCCAGGTTCCCACCATTAAGCAGAAGAGCTGACAGGGTTGTTTTCCTTCCAGCAGCTTGAACTCATCTGTTTGTCTTCATCTCTGTTTGCAAACAGCAGCCCAGGGCCAGCTTTGCTTTCACTTTATCTTTGGCGGCAGAGAGAGCTGCAGAAACTGGAGCTGCAGCCCATCCACTGCATGAGGGATGGGAAACAGCTGAGTAGGGAGAGCCCCGATTCCCTGAGGATTCCAGGTTAAACAAGCCTAGTGTGGGACCCACAGGCATTCACAAGCCTCCCTGCCAGCTTGGGAAAAGGGTTAAAACATGGCCAAAAATGTTCCATCCCTGTGGGCTCCACGCTTTGCCAGCCTTCTTCATGTGAATGGGCAAAAGCATCCTGATTACATCCTTGAGGATTCTGATTATCCTTGGTAATCCTTGATTAGCATCCTTGATGCTCTCCTGAACGTGGTCATTTTTTCCTGAGACACCTGAGCTGTGCAGTGTGGGACAGCAGAGTGCACTGGACCAGTTGCTGGTCTGGGATCAGAGAGCAGTTGAGTTACAGCACCAGACCTCTCACTACTCACTGACTGTGCTAGAGATAGTTCATCAAGGATATTAATGGTTTTTTCATCCTTGAAGCCTTCAGTTGGTTTCTCCCACGGCAACTTGACATACATCACCAGGGCAAGCAGTGTTGGCAATAAAAATCCAGCCTCCCCAAAGGGAAGGGACCGTCCGTCACCAGGTGCCACTGCTGTTCCTGGGACATATATGGGTGGCTGCAAGCAGGACGTGGTTCATCTCTCTCATTCCTCCCAAAATATTCCTGAGGAGGTTTTAGACAGAGCAGTCACAGGCCTGGATTTGTCTCACTACTCTCAAAGCCTGGAGAGTTTTGGTGGGAGTCTCAATCCTCTGGGTGTCTTCTCCAACCAGAGCAGCAAGTGGAGAGTTCAGGGAGCAGGTTCTCCAATCCAGGAGGGAATAGCTCACCAGGACGTCCCTGCACAGGTTCCAGCCTGCTGTCCCATGGTGAACAAACCCAACCACACTCCCCAGAGTGGCAGAGTCCACTCCCCCACTCCATCTTCTTCCCCTGCAGCAGCACCTCTCCTTCCCACACAGACAAGTGCCAACTATTTCTCCACTTCTGTGGGGTTGTCCCAAATAGCCCCCTACTTTACTCCCTCAAGATATCCAACTTTAGAAAGACCTTTCCACTGACATCCAGGCTCCCTGCTCCTGTACATGGTTAGAATCCTACCACTGTTTGCTCAGCAGCATCACCCAAACACCCCCAAAACGGGCACGAAGAAAAGAAAGCCCAACCATTGCCCCTTCATTTGTCTGTAAGCATCTCCCAACCCTCTCAATCTCCAAAGTACTTGGCTTTTTAAGCTTGGCCAGATCTTCCTTGGCTTTCATACTGATTCTGTTGTTGCATTTTAGGCTTCCTTTTAATTAAAAAAATCTCATTGATATTTTGCCTTTTTTTTTTTTATTTCCCAGGTTGCTAATATTCCTTTCAATGGGCCTTGATTAATGGCTGAAAGCTCAGGAATATTCCTGGTATTCACTTAGCCAGAGCAATTACACTGCAAAAAGCAGCATGAGGACCCTGGGTTGACATGCAAATAGCCGTGTTACACAATTAGTTGATGCACAATTAATTGGAATAATGACAAATATAGTCAAATAAGGCTGGATTTAGGCTGTGTAAATCTGAGGCATACCTTAGGGTCATACAATTAAGAGACGTAAGGAGAAAACAGCAGAATCTTTCAAGGACAAAAAGCCTATTCCTGAGAAAAATGCTTCTCTCTTTAGGTCCAACCTGGGAAAAACTGGCAAAACAAAAGGCAAAGTGACCTGAATGTGACAAAGACTAGACAGGCACGTGTCCCTTACCTGTGTGGGCTTGCACTGAGAATTACCAGGGACAGTCAGGGCACAGCACCCTGCTCCTGTCCAGCAGCACCCAGGACTCTCCACCCCAGTCTCAAAGGCTTGGAAAAGGCCAATCACCCCCAAACCTGCCCAAGCCTCATGGGACACCTTTACTTCTGCTTCTCATCCTTTTTTATAACTTAAGAACCACCAAACTTTCTTGGAAGAAGAAGGAAAATCCCACCGACATCTTGCGCAGCATTGCCACAATGGTCTCCACTACGACCCACTAAAAAGGAGGATAAACTTTGAATGTTCATCTGTCAGTTTTATTTCCCTCCCATCTGTTTCTCCCTGGTTCGCAAGCCCAGAAATGGGGAGAGAAGGTGGGATGCAGGCACTTCTTTTCGGCAGCTGCTTCAGAGCTTGTCTTCCTGTCATCCAGGCCGACAGTGCTCTGTGATCCACACAATGACCAAACCTGCAGAGCCCCATGGTAACAAAATAATTACCCAGCAGGCAGGGAGCACTGAGGGCTTCCTGCAGCCGAAGAAACGGGACACGCTCGTCACTGGAATGTGCAGAGGATGAGCATGCCTCAGGCTGCTTGCAACGTTCATTTTATTTTATTACTGCTTTATTTTCCTGTCCTTTAGAAAACTGCTACATTAACCCCTGGATCTTAGATATTGAGCCTAGCCGGTGTTAAAAGTTTAATTACTCTCTCTGTTAATTATGGTGCTTACAGAGAGCGTCTGCCATCCAGTCCTGGCAAGCTTTGATTCCTTGCATGGTTTTAAAGGTGGGATGTATTTTGGGGGTAGTTTTATGTCCTCTGATGATAGAAGCCCCCGGTGGATTCTGGGTCTAGAGACACTGAGATGTCTGAGAGCATCCCAGGATCCCAGGCGAGCTCCTTCAAATGTGCAGGTAAGACAAGATATCCTGCAGGTGTCCTCATCCAGCCTGCACTTGTTTCCGTAATATCTTTACCTTGGTCTATGGGTCTGGATGACCACGTCAGTTTTTTTCCTGGTCTCTTTTATTCCTGCTGTTCTTGCACATCTTCCCAAACATTTCTGCTCTCTGAGTTCTCAGTGGATGGGCCTGCAGAATGGACCCCAGCATAGCTGAAGCAAATTCATTTAAAAATTGACTTGATTTACAGAGAACTTTCATGCATGTTTCACCAGCTTGTGATATTCTGTACATTTTCAAGGCTTTAGACATCCACTTCTTCTCCTGTCTTGATCAGTAGCTGTACTCCATTGGTTGAAGAGGGTATTAATCAAACTCTATAAAACATTCTCCATGCTCAGTCTCTTACTGGGGCTCTATTGAGAAACAAATGATCCTTTAGGACTTAAATCAATGTTCCTTGAGCCAATACCCTTCACGTGATTTCACTGGGGTTTGGATCAGCTCTTTAGCATACACATTATACAGTAAGTGTTCTTTATCTAGAGAAGATATCTAGCCTTGAAAAACAATCAGGAACATTTTCAGCAGCCAAAGACAAATTCTGCTTGATCACACATACAATAATGATCGATGGTAATGGAAAAAAACAAATGCTATAATGATGATTTACTCGCTTGTCAAAAAAAATTAGTCATCCCAGAATTATGCCGAGCTTGTGTGTGTGGGGATAGGTGCACAAACACGCGTGTGGAGGTGCACAGGCCGTGCTGCATCTGTGACAGCAGCACGTGCACGTGCTCTGGGGCTGGGCAACGCAGCGACAAAGAGTCTCTTGCACAGCAGAAAATATCATTCACAAGGGTGGCAGCAGCGCTTCGCTGAGGGATGATGAGAGGAAGCAACTAATTACCAACGTGTGCCACGTGAACTGTCACTGGTGTGCAGGAAAACACACAAAACACGTGTGCTGAGGCCTCCTTTCACACCGCACGTTAAACCAACCTGGCTTTAAGCGTGGACAGTTTGAACATATTTCATCCTAGGGGTTTTTGGTGACATGGAATGCAGGTGATTTTGCAGGACCCCAGTGTCATGTATATACTGTCATGTATTTGAAAGAGATGTGCCCTGTACTTCATCCCGTATTTATTTTTGCCAGCTGAGCGGTGGGGGTTGCTGCTATCAAATGTTTGGGTTCCTTGCTGCTGATCGGGGAGGAGGGCTCTTTGTGGGGTTTTATTTGTTGGGGTTTTTTCCCTCCCCCAGCACAATTTCAGGTAGTTTCATGTCATTAATGCTGGTTGTGAACCTCCCCTCACATCTGAAACCAGCACGAGGGCACACGAGTGGATGAGACCATCCCAAGGACTCTGTTTCTTTACATAAATCAAATTCTTTTACAATCCTTCAACATAACGCATTAAAATATGCCTGTCTCGCCCGCTCTGTCCCGGCAGCTCTCCCGGATTGCCTGCGAGAGGAGTGGAGACCCCTGGGAATTGTTTAGCAGCGATTCACTGGGTCAGTGTATTAGAACAGACTCAAGTCTATCAGCCAGATGGTGACTTCAGAAAAAAATTGACACACCATTTCAAACTGATTTCACGCAAACCCTCCTGAGGGGAGCCAGTGGGAATCCAGCAATCAGATCTGTTGTGAATAAATATTACAAAATTGTCAATTACAAAAGGGATGTTTAAAGTGTTTGACTGATTTAGAATCTATTCATTCCTTGCCTTATACTTTGATGATGGATCTTTCAATATCACTGACTGACTGCTTCCCTTGGCCAGAGAAATCTCAGATTTTAATTTTTTTATTGGAAGATGTTACTGTGCTGCCTTTCCAGGCTTTTATGGTAAGCAGGCATCTGAGATAAAAGCTAAGCCAGGTACAATTTGGAGCATGATGTCTTCTACAAACAGTGGCTTAAAAATGAGCATTGGACCTTATAAGGCACTCAGGTCTGAATGCTTTCAAAGCTACACAGGACCAAGATCTCTCACAGGTAAATTTAATCAATGTACATGCAAATGTCTGCCTTTGCAGAGAGGAGAAGTTGGAACATTCTTCCAAGCACCAGTCACGCATGCTCATCAAGTTACGTATTCAGCTGAAAAAAGTTATTTGCCTTGTGTTGAAACCCACAGTGGAGGCAGTTTTTGTGCTTCTGCTCTCCACGTGACTGCTCTCGATCCATCACTTTCTCCGGCCTCGTTTCTTTGTCTCAAACTGCACATCCAGACAGGCCACCCCCATCCTGGCAGGGCTCACTGAGCCTTCCCCATCCTTGGCCACCCTGTCCCTCCAGCAGACCAGAGCACACTGGTGTTTCCTGGGTCGATTCGGGAACAGTTCAGCTCCCCCACCACAGACACTTCTGTTTCCAAGAGATCTTTGATTCTACCAGCACTATTGGACCACTCTCTGCTTCCCTCTGATGGAAACCAGATCCCTGGTGTGAACATTGTTCACTCCTTTTTTTT
>VYZQ01013308.1:0-23820 GCA_013400655.1 Mystacornis crossleyi | reverse complement strand
CCAGAGAAGCTGGAGATGCTCCAGCCTTGAAAGTTTT
Organism: Mystacornis crossleyi; assembly: GCA_013400655.1. Lineage (NCBI taxonomy): Eukaryota > Metazoa > Chordata > Aves > Passeriformes > Timaliidae > Mystacornis > Mystacornis crossleyi. The sequence goes on along the minus strand of VYZQ01013308.1, from coordinate 23,783 downwards.
CAAGGACAGATTAGATGGGGCTTGGAGCAACCTGGTCTAGTGGAAGGTGTCCCTGTTCATGGCAGGGGGTTGGAACTAGATGATCTTTGAGGATCCTTCCAACCCAAACTGTTGTGTGATTCCATGATAGCTGGGGCTGTCTCTGGTCATTCTAGCTCCCTTCACTAAAGGCATTGCTCGATTACATATGTGATCCAACTGATGGTGATAGTACGGCCAGGATCTGTCCAACCACATGAGAATGGGAATGTTTTGTCTGTTTAACCTCTTTGCACCACCTCTCCAGTTTTTCTGGAAGATCTTGGCATTTGCAGACTCAGAAATGTCTGCTGGAGTTTCAAAATTCTCCTGTACTGAGGGAGTATTTTGCTGGAGTAATCACTAGGCTTATGTTGTGATTTTAAAACTGGTGTGAATGAAGTGCCTGGGAAAGATGAAAGACCAGTCACTATAAAAGGGGTAAGAGAGACCCTTCACCACCAGCTTTCCCATCCTCCCCTACACTGACTGGAGAGAAATACAAAGTTGTGACCGGACTAAAATTAAACCACGTTGGTGTGTTCACTCCTTGTTAACAATGCTGATGCTAATATTTAGAAAAATTTTTGAAGCTATTTTTTTAGCAAGGGAAAATGGGGCATTGACTAAAATTTAATGTTCAGTTGAAGATGCAATTACTTCTACTTTTCCCAAAAAACCAAATTGCTGGAAAGAAACTATATGGACTTTGAGGCTTGGTGACTTAATGGAGCAAGGTGATTGGGAAAGACTCATTTTCAATTGACAGAGTTGGTAAAACTAATTTTGTTCTTAGCTTATGGTTCTGGTGATGAGTCTTGCAAGTGCTGGACTGAAGCTGTCATGCTCTGTTCTTCAAACCCAAATCACAGGCTAGACCTTCACATCCCTGGGGCCAGGCCTCTCCCTGAGTCTAGGTGAAAATAGCAAAAACCTCATCTCTCCCTTAACAACCCTTCAGCCTTTCCTTCAGGAGAGCGTTTCTCAGGGAGAGCTTCTGGTCGATTATTTCTTCCTTTCCCTGTCCATTCTGCTGATTTTTCTCTCTGCATGGGCATGATGCAGCCCATGGTCAGACGGGTCTTCCCTACTCTTGTTACACCGTGTTCCCCTCCATGCTGAGCCAAACAATCCTCTCTGCCACTGGAGCTGGTGGGTTTGGTGTGGGTTGCGTTGAGAACATGACCTGGACTCGGGCCATGGCCTTCCCCTTCTTCACCATGGGTTGAGACCTCCTCAGTGACCTGATTTGGTACCTCATCATGTCACTTTTGCAATTTCATCTGGATCCTGGTTACGCTCCAGCCAGTGAGGTACATGTTGGCATAACTCTCTTCTCAGAGGGGATGGTTGTCACCATCCTGCTAAAATCCTGGTTGGGCTGGCAAGGGATGGAGTATAGTGCATGTGCCAAAACTGTTTTTGTAGAAACCAGACTGTGGAAATCGGCTCAGAAATTGCCTTTTCCAGATTGTCACCAGTCCTGTGTTTCATCTCAGTGAAGGCTTCCTGTTCTTTTTGCCTCATCCTTGCACTTGGTCCTTCTTCTTCTTCTTGCTTCAGATGTTTGTGTGCAGATGAAGGGACCGCCTGTAGCTCTGCAGGTCTGAAGCCAGGGAGAGCAGTGCTGATCAGCTGGAAATTCCTTGGTGCAGCTAAGCCCAGATTTGGCCATGTGTCATTTATAGTGCTTTGGCTTTGTTCATGTCTTGGCCACTTTCTGAGCATGTTTGTCACAGTGGATGTTAGAAGTAATGCCCCTAAAATGTCACTAGTGTAGGACCCTGTAAAATTGATGTCATGATAACACTGCTCTCATAGTCCTTCAATGTAACCTGTGTTCCTTTGCTGTTTTTCTCTGTGATATTGTAGTAGTATTGGATTTGGTCTCTGCTACAACACAGGACTAGCAGATTTTCTGTGGGATCTCAACCTATACGTGGTCTTCACCTCATTTTCTGCTGGCAGCTCCTCTGGAGATTTGACTGGCTCCAAGCAGTTTGCTGATGGTTTCCTGTAGGAGAAGAATGTGAGGTTTTATCAAATTAATTCCAAGGCCACACATCCATAGGAACCCAGAGTCAGACACAGACTTTCTTTTTGAGGTCTGCAGAAAACGTAAATATGCTTTTTTCCCAACTCTTAGCATGCTTCTGGGTTCTCGGGGTATCAATGTGCCATCATCAGCCCAAGGAAAAGGTGGGAAATTTTGAAATCAACAGACAAGCAGCCTTGAGAAGAGGATGAAATGCTGGGTTAATGCTTTATGAGTCTCAAAACTTTTCAGGATTTCTTGTCCCATTTCTGGGGCATTTTCATGGAAATCCTACAGTTTTAATCACATCCTCAGGTTCTTACTGGGATACAGCTGTTTTCCAGTTTATGTTCAGCAGGTAAATCCCCTCCAGTAAAAAAACCCAGAGGTCTGACCAATCATGAGATTTCATCTGAACCACTCCCCAAGCTATAGGTGACATTTCTGATAGGCATATTTCTTTTCATGATGTAATCAAGCAGCCATAAGTTACAAAAATCACATCAAAATCTCCTTTCTCTCTGTAAAAAAAGGTCAGATGATCGCATGGGCTCTATCAGGTCTCTGGATCAACAATTAGTGCCTTCTTGTTCTCCTCCTTTGCTGTTGTACTTGCTCAGCCCCTCAGGTCAGCAGGTGAGTGGATGGTTCCCAGGACTCAGGCTCCTCCAGGAGGTTTCTTTAGAGCCTTCCTGGCTTCAGGCTTGTCTGAAAGATGAGCACATCCACGTCCCTGAGTACACAGACCTGTGTGCCGACAGTTTGGGATGGGTTTGTTTTGGTTTTCTTCCTTTATTCAGGCCCTGGGGACATCTGGTGAAGAGTTCAGTGTTTGGCTGTGTCTGACAAATGGATTGCTGGTATGGAAGAGAGCAATTCCAACTGAGCTAATAAAATATACCTGTTACCTGTTATTTGTGAGGAAATATCCCAGGGAAAAGTATTGACTTCTAAATATTTATGCCATGTTTTAAATGGATTCTCAGGATGAAATCAAGAAATGAGAGGGGCATTAAATTATCAGCTGCAGCATATTTTCCTCTAAAGTGTCATGTGAAATGCATGAAGAGCCCTGGAAGTGGAGTGAGCAAGAAAGATTTCTCTGCTGTCTCCCCCCACCTCCTCTTGGCTGTGGTTGCTCCATGGCTCTCCTTCTTGCTCTTTGTGCCCACACAGAGATAGAGATTGAAGATAGGGAGGTGAAATGCAGCGGTTGTTCACTGTTTTCCCCCATCCTGATGTGGGAACTGAACCCAAAATCTCGCACTGCACAAGCAAACACTGCAGCTGCAGGCCCCTTGCTCTAGTGGTGGGTGTCTTCTCCCAACATTTCTTCCTTGCAAGGAGATCTGAGACTCTCAGCTTGGGAGGGAACAGCTGCAGAGATAATTTAGCACCCAAACTGGAGAAAGGACTGGGACTGCAGCTGTGTCCCTGTGCCTGGTGTTACCCTGAGCCCAGAAACAGCAGACTCCTACTAATGGTTTGTTTTTCTCCTCTGAATTCAGGGAGGACACCCCACTTCCAGCCTCTGTGTGAGCTGGCTGAGGCAAGTGATTACATTATAACTGGAATGTATAAAGGTCTGAATTTCGCCTGATGTCCATCCAAAGTGAAATGTCAGTCGCATCATTTCCCAGACTCCTGAAATCAAATCTCCACAGGTTTCTACCCAGAAGTTCCTCAGCCTGGAAATGCCTTCACTGGGAGGAGTGAGAGGTGGGACTGGCTCTTTGTGAAACACGCTGGCTACAGTGCGGTGAACCCCAACTCATTTCATGGCTTGGAGCCTGAACCTGGAGCTTAGCAGAGGCTGTAATTCTGAAACTGCTGCTCCACAAGCACAATCCTTACCAGTCTGGGCTTGTGGCACACGAATCAGTGACGTTGATTCCTTTAGCAGAGGACAGCGAGGGAAGGGCATGTAGGTACAGGTATCTGCACACACGCATTCACGCTCGTGTTCTTCACAGCCTGAAAATGAATGAAAGGCGAATGCCATCCCACCTGAAGGGACTGCTGCCAGCACACTCTGTGCTCTGCAAGTGCCACCGTAGCACTGCTGGTGACAGCCAACAGGTTACAGCAATTGCAGCGCTTCTAAAACCTGCTCTGCATTGCTCTGCTTCCCTTGCTCCGTGCTCCGAGACACTCACGGCTGGCTCGGCATCAGGACGGCTGAAGGATGGCAGGAGAGGTGAAGGTCAGCAGCCCAGACGAGTAAAACAGGAGGCTGGGGCGGGGTGGGGGAGGGAGTAAACTTCTAAATTAAGGGACATTTGGAAACAATTTCCTTAGCACTTTGCAATGTGGCAGATGGGAGGGGGTTCCCTGTCTCTGTACTTCCCCCACCAAACACCTGCTGAGCTCTTCAGAGGTCCCGAGGACTGGATCTCTTTATCACAGAGTCAGACTGAAGGAGCTGCTGGGCTTGGGCAGCTTACAAAGAAGGTAGTGTCACCAATGCCAGTAAACTTGCCAGATTCAGCAGAAAAGCTTCCTAGAGCCTTATCTTAAACAAAGCTGCAGTTTAGGGATCTGAAATCATTAATCAAGCTAATTGCAGCTCATATTTATTGGCCTGTAGCTGCTGTGTAGCCACGAACAGCTGAACATACTGAACTTATCAGCTGAGTAATTGTGTCTGATAAATGAATTACCTTCAAAAGAAAACAAGTGATGCCAGCAATCCATCATCAAAATGTCTGCGGGAAACCACTGGATGTGTTGGTTTCATACAGGCACAATCCTACTTGGTGTTAAATAAAGAGCAAGGGCACATTCCTACAAGGCCCTAAATCCTGCACTTACACCCTGAGGTCATGGGGCGTTTGGTGCTTATGATGGATTCCTCCACAGAAAGAGCAAATATAAATATATATATACTTGTATATCTTTGTGTATCTGACAGTGCCCTTGCCATCTGCTTTCTTTCTTTAATGCTTTTTTCACCACATCTTCAATCCCATAGGCCCAAGGAATTGTAAGTTTCTTGAGTAATTAACCATGATACTGCAGGCAGACTTTAGGGAAAGATAGAAATAGGACATGGAGAAATGGAAGAAAAAATTGATGCTGTTGCCTCCTAAACCAGGGGAGTCCAAACCTAAGCAAACCTCCATCCCTGTCCCATAAAACTGCAGCAGGGCTTGTAGCAACACTGTTAGTAGGAAAGAGTGCAGGGGCTGGGTGTTTTTTCTTCTCAAATGGCCACATGAATCACGTGTGTGAGAAAAGAAATAACTGGAAAAAGAAGGCACACATACCTGCTTGCAAAGAAAAGCCTGTTTGTGCTGTGAGCACACTGGAGGAAATTGTTGAAGAACAGTTCATCCATGTAAAAATACGACCGGCACGAGGCTGCCAAGGGTAGTTAGAGCTGAGCGGATTGGTCGTCTAAATGCAGGTCAGACAAATTATTGGTGTCTAGGGGCAGCTTTCAGTTACACACAGCATTTTTTCTCCCATAATTTATAAAACTTATGGACAGCAGGATACAGGCAAATGGCTCATTGGGGTCCCAGTTACTCCTTCCTCTTTCAAATTCTTTGGCCTCCTTGTGGAAATGCCCTTGCTATCGCTGTGTTTATCTTTAGACTTGGAGCAGTTTCTCTGGCTGGGCTGGGCTGGAGGAAGAGGAGTCCTTTTTTGCAAAAGAATTCACCTTTATGTTCCCTTCTTTGACTATTAATAACAGGGAGAATAAACAGTAACTTTTCTCGTGGATTTTATGCCTTTAGTTAGCAGGACTGTGTCATAAATTTGTCAGACTGTTTTGAAGTGATGTTTCAATGATCTGCTCTCACTTCCCAGATAACACAGCACTCATTCCTGCAACAAGGCCATAACTCCTGCTATCACAATAGCTTCTTCAAATATGACCACTACGTGAGAACTTCAAAAGGCAGCAAAATCTGCCCCAAAATGTCCATGCAGTCCACTTCAAACAAATGTTCCAAGTTTCAAGATTAAGAATCCATATTTTTATTGCTATTCTAATTGTAAGGCAGCTCAAATAAAAGGAAAAGCTGTGCTGCCACCCTTCTGCTTGCCTAATTTCTGTTTTATAGAGAAAAATGGTTTACAGCCATGGGTTAAGAGTCAGGACTCCTGGGTTCTTTTCCCAACTTAGCTACTGACTCATATTACATTTGGCAAGTCATTTAACATCTTTGCTTGGCTTTCTCCTCTATAAGAGAGTTGTAATATTACTTCAGTGGCTTAATTAACTAAATCTTGTAAAGCACTTTGAGATCTTTGGATGAAATAGTTCTAAACGGTGTTAGAATGTTGAAATGGTAATAACAACAAGATAGAAAAGAACAGAATTTACCAGCTGGTGTGTCAAGAGAGTCTGGAGGAGGTACTGAGGATGCTTGGGAAGAAGGAGCCTGAAATGTTGCCCTGTGCTGCCAAGGAATTCTTGCCTTGGTGGGTAGTGAATGTCGTGATTTTGGAGGTAGGGGGAAGTTTTTCAAATAGAGGGCAGATTAGTAGGGCTGAACCTCAAGCCCTTCAATTCAGGTCCAAAGCAAGAAGAATTAGTTCAGTAGTGCAAGAGTAGGGCAAATCTGTGTGCCGTGGTTGCTTATTTTGCAAAGAAATCTTTTAAAAAGCTGCTGTCCTTTTCCATTTTTGCAACTCACTAAAGTGGATGGAGCAGTTTATGTATAACTAACAGGTCCCTGTTCCCACAGGGAGTCCAAAAGGTTCCACTGCATCCTCCAAAGAAAGGTGCTGAGTGGAAACAGGGTGCTGGAGCTCCTGTGCCATTCAGGGCCAGCCCATAAACCATTCCACCATGTTTGGTTAGTCAGAGGACAGCAAAGTTAAAAAATGGGCTGTATAGCCTCAGCTCCTCAGCCAGGTCTGTGGGTGATGGATTGCAGATGTAGGAGCTCTTCCCAAGACACACCCTGTGTGCAGCATGAGGCACTCCAAAGTTAACACCATTTCAAGGAAGTGTCCCATGCTGTGCTGCTCCCCAGTATCCATATTGCCTTGGACTTTAAAGAAAAGAAGAGGCCATGGGGTCTTTTAGCAGTGATTATGTGCTGATGAGAAGTCCCACCATCCCCAGGCAGGACCAGACCCTACCAGGTGGGCATACGGGAAAGCCAAGTGCGTGCCTCCTATGCCTTAAGTTCTAATTTTGACAGGGAATCTGGCTTGCAGCAAGGAGGGAATGAAACAGCCAGGAGGGAATAACAGGGAGAGGGTAGGAACTGTGAGGCATGTGGTTTCACAGGCTTGCTGGGTGCACAGCCATGGGGTGTTGAAATGTTTAAAGGGATTCAAGATAAATAAATCTCGCTCAGCCCCCGTCTCAGCAATGCCTGTTAGCGTAACTCAGTGTTGGAGCAGAAAGTAACCCGCTCTTCATAAAGAGTGTGACTCAAAACGGGTTAATCCATCACTCACTCTCCCCCCCTGCCCTCACCCTGCTCCGTCTGGGATAACTTCTAATCAGTGCCTGGGCCCAGACATCGTCTCAGCAGCTGGCCATGACGCCACGGCGCAGCAACCCCTCCAGCCCTTGCCAAAAGCAAACTCCATCCATGCTTTAGTGACTCCAGGAGCCAGCCCTAACCTCTGCACCCCAGCCCTGTGCCCAGAAGGGGCTGTGCTTGGCTGCTGCTCAGCCCTGGAACCTGCCCCTCTAGATTTTCCTGATGCCCACCAGCAATGAGAGAGCTGCAGCCTGACCCAGTATTCCATAGCTGGTGGGGTCTCTCCAGTGTAGCAGTTGGACACACTTGGTGCTGGCAGCAAGCCGAGGGGTGGGGGATGGTTTATTTTCCCACTCCAATCTCTTTTGGCAGTGTCAGGTGTCCCATAAGCACAGTCATATATTCTGTGTTATTTTCAAGGCAAAACTACCTCTTTGGGAATGATTTCTCTAGAACTTGCCCATTTTTCTATAAAATTGACATGGCCTTTCCTGGCCCCCAAGGTGTCATTGCCTCCTGTGAGATGCCCAGCCTGGGTTGGAGGAGGATGGTATGAAAGCAAGGAGGGACTTTAATGGACAAAGATATGCAAGAAAGCAGAGGGACAGGGATGTAACAAGGAGCCACTGGTTTTATAACAGTTTTCCATATTCCCTTGCTTGACTCTCTCCTTTGAACACTGGATGTGAAAGAAGTAACCAGGCTTTTTACATGTGATTTGTAAAAGCAGCAAGAAATGCAAAAGATGGGTCACTCAGGCTTTGTAAATGGGGGGTGTGGGGGGATTGTTATGGGTAAAGTACTGGATGTAAAGCAAATGTTTCTGGAAGCAAAGGGGAGGCATTCCCCACCTGTGCAGCCTGCTTTCAAGGGCTCATCGAGTGCATCTCCCAGAAATATCACTGGAGCACCTCTGGTTCTCTCCAACACGGATTCTATCGGTCACAGTGGAGCCAACATGACGTGGGTCTAATGAATTTTCTGCCTCTGACTGAGGAAGGCCCATCTTGGCCCATTTTTTGAACGTTCCCACTGAATCTTTCCTGTAATTTAGGAAGAAATTCAGCTGAAATTTCCAGTTCCCACCTTGGGTTGCCACCAGTCTATTTTCCAATGATCTGGTTCAGCCTTGAACTATCCATACCCTCCGGATATCCTGGTTCATGGTGGATCAGATGTGTATCACTTGCCTCTTCTTGGCAATGCTGTCTCTGCCTTTGGAGAAGGATGCATTTCTCCACCACCCACTGCTCTTCTCCATCACCCGGATGTGCTGCAAGGCATTTTCCTGCTTTATGTGTGGGACTGACCTGTCCTCCCACGGAATTCAACCTCTGTGCTTTTGAATAATTTTTCACCTCTGGGTCGTTCCCTCCCCTCACTCCGAATGCCACCACATGAGTCATTCCTCAGTTTTCTTGGCAGACAGATCCCTGAGGAACAACAATTCAGTCCACATTACTGCCGAGTGTGTTGTGTGATTGAAACTGTGCTGAGAGATTCTCTGCCAGGCGAAAAAGGACAAATAGGCTTTCCCAGAGGATGCTCTGCTTCATTAGTGTCCTCCCTTCATGGGAGGATGGTTTGATTGTGAAACTGGACTTCTTCCAGCACGCATACAAGTTGAACATGGGCTTTAGTGGGCACTCCAGTCCCATTTCACCTCTGCCCTGCTGAGAAACAGTGTCCCGGGAGAAGATCTTCTCCTTTCCCTGCAAAGTACTTGGCAAAGCAACAGAATTTTCTTGGTCTGAGCTCATTGATGGCCTTGGCTCCTGCAGGATTGCACTGGACTGTCATTCCACTGGGCACATCCAAAGCCCTTTGTTTATCATATGGAGGTGTCAGTTTGTCAACCGGCAGTGCCACGTGGATAATAACATTTTCATGACATGACATCTTTTCCTTCCTTTTTTTTTCCTGACAGGTTATGTTAACTAAAAGAGAAAGATGTAGCCTGTACACACACACACTGATGTACAAACACCTAAACACGTACGTGGGTGCCCCCTTACATTTATATTTTGTACATAAACGGAAGAAATCCGCACAACAGACATGAGAAGTAGATCTTAAGTGACGATTCCTAGCATGGCAGGAGACAGGGAGAGATGTCCCAGCCCAGCGCTGATCCATGTGCTCTAGGTGGGGAGAAGGGTTAGGGCAGACACGTTTGTGTCTGACACTGGAGGGGTTTGCACTGTGAGGGAAGACAAATCCCTCTGTTTGACATCCATGATGTTGGATCAGAGGAGTAAGGAGGAATGATTTCAAGGCATGGTGTGGGACTCTTCCCTGCCATACACTCCGTGACCTTACTGAGCCTAAACTGCTGTTTTCTGTGTTATGCCTCTTTAGACCACCTGAGGGCTTGACTTGGTGTCCAAGAGGGATTTATAATCAGTCACAAAGAATATATGCAAGAGTTACTTTTGAAAATTTTAATTTAACCCATTAAGTTTTCATGGGGCCATGGCTTGTAATGAAGCCCCTTAACCAGTGCCACATACTGGGAGTCATCCTTCTTGCTTCAGTGGAGTTGGTGAATTCAGTCCAATACACAGATTTTAACCAAAGGCCTCTAACCTTGCGTGCTGGGAGGAGTCCTCTTGCTTTTAAAGGGAAGTTCACAGACAGTGAGAACCACTCGGTGTTTGATGTCCAGCCAAGCTATCTCCCAACAGGATTGTTGCCTATGTTTGCAAATTAAACGTGCAAGATGTAGAAGGCTGAGGGCTCTGCTCTCCATCTGACCTCTCATGGACATCACGTCAGTGCTAATTGCAAATAACTTTTGTTCTGTAAGCAGAGTTTACATTTTGTTGGGTCCTATGGTAATATTATTTTAAGAAATATCTCAGCTTTCTTGCACTTTTTCTTGTTGTTCACACAGATCAGATCCAGGTTGGCTTTAGGAAGCTGAATTTTTTTTAAGATAAGGAGGTTGATTTTGGCTTATTCTCTGTCCCCACTTATCAGTTGGTCTGAGTGCAGAGTGTTGTTTCTGAAATGAGATGAACATTTCAGGAACGACATGACCATTGTGTCTCCAGTTGCCTTGTCTTTTCACACTTGGGTGTTTTTGTTTCTCCACCAAGGCAAAGTAATCACTTCTCACATAAATCAATAGATGTAATGCACCCAAGGGAGCTAAAAAACGCCAGGGCTGTGTCCTCTAGCCCTGGATCAGCCAAAATTCTCTCTGGTGCCAGTGGGAATTGGACAACATGAAAGGATCATGCATCTAGTGAGAAAAAAGTTTCAAGAAAAAATTAAGTCAGTGAACCTCCAGGCCAAAGACGTCTGAAGACTGGCAGCAAACAAATATGGCACCTGCCTTTAAGAAGACCATGAAATCAGATCTTGACATCTTCTGTGTAATTAGCTTGTTTGTTTTGGGGAAGTGTCCAGACTTCACAGTCTGTTGAAGGAGTTTGTGCAACAACTGGCAGGAAAGTATCCAATGGCCAGCAGACAGCATGGGTACTTTAAAACCAAATTATGCCAAAAATAATGTACAATTGCCTTCCTGATTTGGTAGAAGCAGTGAATCTAGTGCACCCGTGATGTATTTGGGATTTGTCAGGGTATTTGATATTGCACTGGGCTAGAAACCGGGTAAAAATACCCTTGCTCAGATTATGTACTTTCCAGAGCAGAGAGCTGTTGCTGTTGGTGAGCTCCCCTGGGCACATCAGGGTGCCAAAGAAGTCAGTAGTAGAATGACTCTTATTTCAGGTCTTCAAGACCAGGCCAGTGCCTGGTCTTCTGGGGACTTGCTTTTTCTCTTGGTCCCAGAGAGGATCAGGGAGATTCACGGACTGTGGGCACCATCTGCAATGCTTGGGACCAGGGAATGGGGACTCACCAGGGATGTCAGATGAGGATCTGGTGGCATGAACTCCCCCATGGTGGAATGCTGGAATGCTACAGGTGATCAGCAGCAAAAGGGCAAAGAGAGGGATGGGTCAAAAATTCCAGGCGCAATCAGAGCAGCGAATGGAGACGGGATGAAATGGGATAGTCCTTTAGAAGGGGGAGAGAGGCCATGGGACCCTGTAAAACGCATAGTGCTGAGGACCTGGCAGAAAACCTTAACTGTCAGCTTGTGATGCCAAAAGTGTAGGAGGACAGAGCCAAACTGGCGTGGAGAGGAGGAAAACTGTTGCAGCATTGAATGAACAGCAACCCATAAGTAGATTCAGGGGGAAAAAAAACAGTTCAAAGAAAGTTTGAAAATTGCAGTAAAAAACAAAATAATTACGTGTTTAGATTGCTGATTTCAGAAGCCCACAGCTTTAAAAGATCCTATACAGAATATTGGAGTCAGGCTATAAAATTAGAGAAATGTAGGCATAGAAATGATCAAAAGAAAAATGCTGCAAGGTTTGAAAGCTGATGCATAAGGGGGACTAATATTTGGTACATTTGCAGGAAGGAAAAGCACTTCATACTTTACTACCAATGTGTTTAAGCAATGATGCAACGGTAGGGAGGGACTTATTCTTGGTAGATGACTGGGTAGGAACAGTGGTCAGACACTAGCAAAGCTCATGCCTTGCTGGGAGATGGTTATGTGCTTCATTTCTCATTTCTACCCACCAAGCATCCAACCTCAGAACCAAAATCCTTCTTCTGTTGGTGATGTGGATTTAAGTGTGAGCTCAGCCTCAGAAAGCATTTTCCTGCTCTCCATGCAATGCTCAGAGACCTCACACATGGCCGGGCTGCAGCACGGTGCAATCCAAGCTCCCCGTTGCTCATGTGCCAAATCACTGAGGGCACAGACCGACCAAATTACTTCAAAATCTGGACAAGTTCCCATATCTCCTCCTGATGACAGACTCGTGCAAGGAGATGCTCGGCATGTTAGGAAGTGTAGGCAGATTATAAGTGGGCAGACCAGGCTGAAGTCATGTAAATCTTGTAAAAGTCTGTCTGCTTCTCCTGCTTCAGTTAAGCTAAGAGCAAAACAGTACCTTGACACTGGCTGATACCTGTGTGTAACATCATCAGACTGCTTTCATAATGATCCTGATTTACTTCAAATTTCAGAACACTATAAAAAGACATTTTGAGACTAAATACATTTGCAGAGCTCACTACAGCCAAATAATTAAATATTACTACGATGGCAAATGCTTGCAGCCACAGGTCTGTCAGGTCCCATGCTCTGCAGTGTCTGAAATATGTAGTGGCTATTTCCCTTTCTTGGAACAGGAGGTGATTTCATCCTTTCATACTGTTTCCTGTAGCAGCATCATTATGTGCCAGCTTTTTGATGGGGACTGCTGTGCACCTAATTCATCCAGCTCATGCTAGTACTGCTGACGACAGTCCTTAGCACAGATCTTCCCTGAAGCTGTGTTTGCTTAACCAGTATTTAGTGAAGTCTTTGTTTCTAATTTGTCTATTGTGTGCCTAATTAGCTCCTTTTGAACTCATCATCTTGCACACCTACTTCCGCAAAATGATCCTGGTAGGTGGAGAAATGCTGCGTTGGAATCGAGTGAACTGTGTTGGTGCAAGTGAGGTCAGAGTTGGGTGTGATGTGGCAGTGCTGGAAATTACTCCTCTTTCAGGAGCCGTGTTTTAAAACTTACATTATAAATTGTGCTGCTGAGAAAACGAGGATTTGTCAGTTAAATCTTTTGCATCAAGTCTAGGCTTGCACATTCAGACCAGTTCTTTCTCCATGAAGAGCTCTCTTTCCAAGATCATATGTTCCTCTGCAGTTGTAAATGTATCTCCATTTTTCTGCAGCAAAGGGTGGGTTGGGAACATCCAGTTCCTCATATTCGTGATCCACATGAGTAACTGGCAGCAGCTCTGAACGTGTGTCCTCATGCATTTATGGGTATTTATGATCTTCCTTACTCAAGAGGTGAACATATTTTGTCTCTGAGGATCCTGCAGACTCTACTTTCTTTTTCACTTTCCTGAGGGTTTGCTCATCACTGACAGGTGGTTCGTAAGTCCACAGCCAGCCAAATGGGTATAAGGGTATCTCAGTGTCTCATTGAAAAGATATGCTCAAATGTTATTTCTCCTGGAGGCAAGAACATCAGGCTTGGCTGACCACGGCTGTGTTTGGCAGTTCCCACGTCCCTGTGATCCTCACAAACTGCCTTGGGCTTGTGGTTTCTTTCTGCAGGTGATGCTGTTGCCCCACAGCAGCCAAACTACCCCGACATCTCCAGATCTCACTTCTTGAAGGCATAAGAAAAATCTTTCCTTGCATGCTGGAGGGAAGCAGGACTCCTGGAGAGGGAGTCCTCAGCCTTTAACCAGAAGATGGCACAATGTAACTGCTGTATGAACCTGGACCTTCAGCGAGCGCTCCCTAAATAAGAGTGGAGAGTTGCTAAGAGGAGAGCTAAATGGCCAGGCATTTTCCAAAGGGTGTATGGTGGCTCTTGGGTGATGATTTCTGTGTTGCTGGTCACTCATCTCTCTTCCTGGGGTCTTCTTGTACTTCTGCAAATGCATCCAAACCAGCGCTACACTCACCTCTTCCCTCTCCCCGTGTGTTCGTGTGCATGCACGGGTGAGGATACCGCACATTCCTCCACGTGCCTGCACGATTTCCACGGGTTCACCCTTTCCAGCTTGCCTGAGTCTGGCAGACACGCTGGACAGCCAGCAGCCCACCTGCTTAATGAACCCCGCAGCACATCTCAAACCCTCCGGCAGATGCACGTGAGACTCCAAGAGCTGATGTGCTGGGGACCCCGGGCTGTCAGCGCCGGCTCATGGCCCATGGTCCTCTGCCGGCGTGGTGCACACCTGGCCTTGCTGGCAGCGTGGGCTCCCAGGTGCTCCGGGGCCACATTCCTCTCCTCTCCTTCCTCTGAGCTTCGGGGACTTTCTGCCTGCAGTCGCATGACTCCCATGGACTCCCAGCCTAGCTGTGGCCTCTAGGCCTTGGAACAAAACTGCTTGTCTTATTTTTGTACTGAAAGGGCTAGAAATGAGCTTCAGGAGCCAGAGGATGGCTTGGGAAGGGCATCCTTGCTGAAAGGTGATGAAGGAGACCCAGGCAATTCCACAGCCGTAGCTAAATCCCTTGCTCTTGAGGGGTCCTATGGCTGTGTCAGACTGCCCTTGGAAAGGCTGAAAGACTGAAGATCCTTTTACAAACGGAAAACTGAGGCTCATAACAAAACATGGGGCTGGGCATGCAGAAAAGGAGTGCAGCCAGGAGCTGGAGTCCTCCCTCTGTTCCTCAAGCAGCCCCGTCTGTGACCATAGGGAAGCGTGTAACTGTGTTGTGGCAAACACAGCTACCCCTCTCGTGCCTCTGACCCAATTCTTGGGCACACTGTATTGCTTGAGCAGTTGGGACATGTAAAGCCCTCTGAGAGTCTTGAATGAACAGGCCCGTAGGAGTGCGAAGTGTTGTGGTGCTGAGGATGGATTATTTTAAAGGCAGGGCCCAATTAGTGTAGTTGATGATGATGGTCTGACAGGCAGTAGCTTAATGACAGATCCTAGAGACAGCTACACCACGGTGAATGAGTGAGAAAAGGCTAGATATGCCCATAACTTTCTTTAGTTCCTTTTATTTTTGCTCAGGGCTGACATCAAGGTCGCACCTCACTATCACCATAAGAGACGTGCACCAGAGGTTTTGTGTCTGTCTTCAAGGACAGAACTGATTCCCAAGGTTTCTGATTGCCAGTGATACTTTTAATTTCACTTCTGCATCGTACTCAAACACAAACCCTTTGCCTATTTAGCGAGATTCCAGTCCAAGAAAACTGTGTTGACAAGGAAAGCTGAAAAAAAAAAAAATTTAAATTGCTTGCATTTTTTCTTGTGTTCATGAAATTTGCTCTTTGGTGTGCTTGTTAATATTTGCATTAAATTATCCTCCTCTGAACAGAAATTATTGGGACTAATTTAGATTTCAGGGCATAAATCCAAACTTAGAAGACTATAATAACTGGCAGCTCTTTGCCATTGAATTACATGTTAAGTATCTTACAGTGGAACTGTAATTACATGCTCACTCCAAGCATTGACAAGTAAACAGGATTATAACAGTCTCTGGAACCAGTGTTTGCGTGAATACTTCAAGAGAAAAGAGATACTTGAGGACACATATGGGGTTTATTTTCTGGCTGAAAGCATAACATTGTTATTTATTATTCACACACCACTGCTGTACATGGCAGAACAGAGGCTGTGCAGCACTTACTAGCTAAGAGGGAGAGATGGATACGAAAAGAATAAACAAAAGTAAATCTCGGCATTTTCAATGTTTCCTTTAGCTGTGAAGGGAAGGGAGGGATAATCAGACATAGACAGGAATTGAGGTGGCTCTGGAATGCACTGGAAGCACAATGGAGACGTGCCTGCACAGAGTCTGCACTGAGCCACACCAGCCTCCCAGCGACCATCAGTACCCATTTTAGCAGGTCTGGAATGCTCTCTGCAGAGCTTCTTACCTGCTTTTCCTTCTGCTCACTAGCACTTCTGGGTCTCAGAGGACTTACTCCCAAAGGGGCGTCTTGCCAATAACTTTTGATGTGGCCTTGGAAATCATATAACTCAGTTCCCGTGGTATCAGATGTGAGGAGCAAAGTAGTGGCATACTGCCTCTGATGGAGCTCAGATGGATGTCCCTGCACCACCGGGAGGGTTCAGCAGCAGAGGAATAAACCATCCTTCTGTTGCTAACTCATAACTGAGACATGGAGGCATTTATTTCTCCCTTCTCCTAATGCCATGGTGAGGAAGGGGAATGTTGAGCCAAAGGTAGCTCCTTATAACCTTGAATAACATGTCATTTCCCAGGCCACCTTCAGGACAAACTGGGATGAGGAAATAAATTCCTGGCAAAGCTGAGAAATGTTTGCAAAGCTTCTCTAAACACAATACAAACTGAAGTGAGTTGATGAGGACATGTCAGGACAATGGGAGGGGAAGAGGAAGATGCTGGGAGTGCCATGTGCTCATGTAGGTATTTGGATCAGGCACTAGAAACCAAAGTGTCCCACAGTGTCTCTGTGAGACTGTCTGTCTCCAGCAGGCTGAATAACAGCTCCAGGCCCAAAGGCTCCCAAGCTTTGGAAAAGATTTGGACCCAGAGATGAATTCTGTGGCTGCAGCTCGTCTCTGACCAATAGTTTGTCAGTCTTGGCCCATGTGCTCAGTTTGCTCTGTGCAAACTGTGCTTGTTAGGGACGATGGTGTCAGCCACTTGCCCTACACCTACACCTTTCACACCATGTGTCCTGCACTCTGTGGTGGCATCCGGGGCTTCACGCAGGCATTCTCACTTCCAGCTCACAAGAGTGATGGCATGAATTGCTATAAATCAGGAGCCTGCATGTGATTGACATCTGAAGTGGCAGTAAGAGGAAAAGGGCTGGTATCTGGCTCATCCGTGCTCTGTGTGCAGCTTGGGTACATCCAGAGTGGCAAACCCCCCTCCAGTGAAAGCCCGTGTTGTCCAACTTACCCAAGTACACGGCTCACTGTTCTGGTGCGTAGGACTCAATTACTAAATGGCAAAAGAATGAAATACACATTTCCAGGCCTGTGGAGAACCACTCTACCAAAGTTACTTAATATAATTAACTGCAACACTGCCTTCAAAGGAACTGGTCAAAAATGGCACTAGTCTAATACTTTGAGTTTTGTGTCACTTCTGAGTGACGCACATGGCTTTATTCAGACCTAATAAACATGTTTTTACTATTAAGTCCCAGCACACCTCTGAGAGCTGAGCAAAAAGTAGCTACTAATAATGAAGATATTCTTGCACATGCTGTAGTAAACTTCTTGGGTTGTCTCTCTGGAGGAGAATGGACCTATGTTTAAGAAAAGTAATTCTACAAGGATGTAAGTGCTAGCAATAATGTTTCTCTACTCAAATAGAAGGGTCTTCTTATTTTCTTCTTACAGACACCACCCCAAATGCTCTCCTGTTCCACATTCTCTTGACAAGCCATTTTTCACAGACAGAGCTTTGTGTTTGTGCTGAAGGATGCTGCTCTTTTCTGGACTCCTGAGTTTCAAGCCATGCAGCCCTACTTCCTGCACCCAAATTTCCTCCAGCCCATCTTGAAACTCCTGCCATGTGGGCTTCTCCTGAGGCACAGTCTGTGTGCTGCTTGGAGATGGTGTCAACATGAGTGTGCCCTGCAACTTCATTGGAAAAACACACTTTGGGAGTAAATCTTGGCCAGGTGAAAGCAAAGAGTCACTCTAGGACTGGTTGTAAGGAGCTTTTAGGTGGTGAAAGCAGAAGGCCTGGTGGGCCACTCCTTGGACTTATGCCCAACTGCCCTGTGCACTGGGGTTCACAGAGCTGAGTGCCCTGCCAGAGCACACCACTGGCATGGCTCTTCCCCCCAGGAGTCATGGTCAGTGATTTGGAAATGCTGACCTGCAGTTTTAATTATCTCTTTGCTTTTGAATCTTTTCTGAAGTGGTGCCCTGAGGACCCTTTCATGCAGATGACTTTGGTGTCCATAACCCAAGTGCCTCACCTTGGTGCTGAATCACACAAGAGAATCCCACTTACTCCACTTTTTTGGAAAATATGGCCGAGTTTAGGCACTTTGGATTATTCAGACTGATCATCCTGCTCATTCTGCCTGGCCTTAAAATGTATTCATTTTTTCCCTAATGCCTGGCCTGGATTTCCTTGTCCAAGGCTCAGGATGTTGTATTCCTTGAAGAATTCTTTTGCACTATATAACTTTACAATATGTGGAATTCCTTCTCTCCATTTATTCACTTTAAGTGCTATGTTCAAGTAGGGGTGGTTGTGTCTGTAATCTGGGTATCTCAATTCATGGCCACATCAGGGCTCTGAAATGTTCAAACATTCTTACCCTTTCCATAATAGCAAATGATTTATGAAGAAGACATTTAGGGCCTTGTTATAAAAATGCTTGCATAAAATTGTATCTTTTTTGTCTTCCTGTACTTATACATCTTTCAGCTGAAGCGATGATCCCTATTCCCTTGTTAGCAGAGGAGAGGCAATGCATCCATAAAGCTGAGCCAACACATAACAATTTGTATATTGTCAAAACTCTTAGTTAAAGCTCTGTCACTAAAGTCACTGTAGAAATGAGGAAGAGAGCTTCAATTTTGGCTCCCAGATTCACTGTCCCATCTTCCCATGGGAAAGATCCTCACACCTTTAAAGTGCTGAGAATTTCCTCTGCAGCTGATGGGAAACAAATGTCCCCGAATCAGGCACAATGTGCTTTTTCTGATGCCACTGCATGAAAATGTGGATGTCAGCTCTGAAATACGACTCCACATGTGCTTTACCCCACTTGGATATTTAATGCTCATATGAGCAGTATGACAGTTGATTTTGAAATCTTTTCCCCTGCTCTCTGCAGGCCAGGACCAGGATCCACCATGGATTATGCAGGAGTGAACGCAGCCAGAACCAGCCACTGGCTTGCAAACAAATGTTTTCTCTTATTTTGGTCTTGGAGAGGTGAATGCCCTGTTTCTCTTGCAGTGCTCCTGGGGTGCAAATTCCTGGTGAGCAGGGGGGGAATGCAGTGAGATTTGTATCAGCAGCTTCTCAACCTTTTCTGGGGATAAAACAGCCTGTGAAGGAGGACAAATCCATTGACTTAACAGCTGAGTCGATTGATGATGCCAGCTCACCATTCCCAAGTTGGAATCTTAATGCTCAGGCTGCCAGGGAATATTGAATCCTCCTAGCCCTCTCTCCTGCCTTAGGACATGGTGCTGCTGGCTTGGACAGAAGCTGCTGGCTACTCTTGTAGGATTCCCTGTGCTAGGAAAATCCCGTTGCTGCCTTCGAACATCAAACATGCTCCTGGTTTTGCTAGAGAAGCGTGAAAGGAAAAGAGGAGGTGAAATTGAGAACTCAACCTGCCACTCCAGGTTGAGCTGCAGGGCTGGCAGTGAGGAACAAAAATACAATTTCTGCTGCTAAACAAATTTGATCTAGAATCAGTGAAAAACTACCTGGAGCTAACCTGATTTTCTCTACATTCATCTTAGGAAATTTGTGCAGATGATTTAGAAATTGGGTTTCTTCCCCAGGACAACCTTGGCTACTACAGGGAGCTTGCCTCTTTTTTTTTTTTTTTTTTTTCCTTTTTTTTTTTTTTTTTTTTTTTTTTTTTTTTTCGACTTCCTTTTTTTTGGTCCTNTTTTTTTGGGTACTGTTTCTAGTGTGGATTTGTGGATACCCCCAGAGCATCCTCTGCACCCCTCTGGGTTTTGCTGGTTCTCTTTCTTGCAGAGACAAACACCCGTGTTCAGATTTTAGTGAGGGCATTATTTTGTCTTTGATTTAGCACGACCAGGAGTTATTCCATTATACCCAGACTTGTCTATTTACTCTTTAAAGCATGCTCCTTTTATTTACTCCTCCAGAGCTGCCTGTTTAATCCAATCTCTTTTCCACTGAATTACACTAGCACAATAACACAGGCCAAACAGGTTCAGCCTGGGTCACGGGTGGCAGAGTAAGGGGCTATATTCTTGCCAGATAATAACTCTAGTATTAAAAGAAAATTAGTATTTCCTGGGACTGGTGAGGTTTATAGCTAAAAAGGGAGTTTCTATTCCCAGTATGTAATGGTTTTGCAGCACCTATCCCTGTAAAAACTAAGAAAGTAACCTGAAAATGAGAGTGGAGTCTGGCTCGTTTTTGCAGGAAGCCTGAGATCTGACAAAAGCTCTGGCAAATGGGTAATGCCTGGTCAGTCAGATGTAGGACCTCGTGGAGGAGGCAGGCCCCAAAGCCCCACCAAAGCTCCACACCCAAACCCTGGGATGACACTAATCTGTTTGAACTCACAGTTGTTGGAACATGGATAAAAGCACCCTGGTGAGCAGATCTTGGAGTTCAGAGCCAGCACTGTAGTGGGTGCTGTGCCTTGTGTCCCGGCATCTCTCTTCCCTCTGGCCTTGGTTACAAACCGTGTGACAGCTGCGGACACTCTTTTACGTATTTGTGCCACCTTTTGCTCTCTCATTATTGCATTACATCTGCCCTGCCATGCAAGATTTTTATGTTCTTCATTATTCTTTTTGAGTAGCAGATTTTTTTGTTCTCCATTATTAACACTATATCTTAATAGCTCTCTTAAGTAAACAGACACCTGCACTTTACAGAAATATGAGAAGATAAGTCCACTGGCGCATGGAGCTTAAGTTCTTATTTATTTCTATCATATGTGACTTATTATCCAGCCATTTTTCTCATGAGATACGTTGTCGCCCTCTCCCTGCCCTGTGTATATCTGCTGCTCACCAGGACACCGGCCAGCCCTGCTCTGCTCCTGTTATTTTGGAAACCCAGAGCTGTGAGTTTCATAAAGACTGGGTTAAGTAAGCAACAGATTTATCTTTGTCGAAAGATAAAAGTGTTTGGCAGCAAATGTTGGCAGCTCCTTGCATATTTCCAAGGCTCCTTAGCTCTCTGCTCTTCCCTTTGCTGGGGATGGCTGAGGGGGCTGCTGCCCAGCCCAAGGGGCAGCCTTGCCTCATCCAGGCCTGAGCAGACTTGGTGTGGTTAATATTTAATTCTCCCTGTGCCTGGGGAGGGTGGGCCAGATGCTCCCCATGTAGCCTCTGGTGCATCATGCCATGGTGGATTTTGTATCCCTCCTCTTTGGGCTATGGGCAAGAAGGCAGCGCTCCTCAGGTCCATCAGGGTTTGTCCTCCTGGTGTGAGTGTCCTCCCCTCAGCCTTGCCCTGCATGCCCAGCCACCCCAACGGTGCTGGTGGATGAAGCCATGGGCACAACACCAGGACAACGAGAGTCTAGTGGGCGTTTGAGCAGCTGAAGGGAAGCTCATCTCCCATCAGGAATAAAGCCAAGGCTGAGCTGTTGTGGTATGGCTGCATGGGCTGAGGGCCATCCACAAGCTTCAGAAAAATTGCATCTCCAAGAGGAATGTCCTAGACTGAAAGCAGTGAGGTGATGGGTGCATCTTCCCTGCAAACTCCATTGCTGTGCCAGAGCAGCCCTGACTGGATCTCTATTTGGGGGAATCAAGGAGAGTTTCTCAGACAAACCCTGGGCAAAACGAAGCTCCTGCCAGTCCAGGCAGGCTGGAACAAGATGCTCACTGGGGAGAAGGCAGCACAGCTCTCCCACCCACTTCTTAGCAAGCATCCCATTCCAGTCTCTCCTATTGTTTCTATTTGCATACAGATAGAAATTTCCTATGAGGATCATCTCCGTATGGTTTTTACACTGAGAGTAAACAAGACATAGCTGTTGACTGTATAGTTAACATATTTTTGGTGGTGTTCCCATCCAGAAAATGCAGCTGCATTATACTCCTGATAGAGTGGAACTAAAGTTTGGCTTCAGCAAGAATGTTAATAAATGAAAGACATTTCAAACAACACTGATTGAGACAAAGTGTCAGGCCCTCTTCCCCCCACCTACCCCCACCACAAGGCTTTATTTTTTTGCAGAGTTGCAAAAACTCTGATGTCTGACCTGGAAATCAGCAAATTTCTGCTCCTGGTTACACTTGTATGACTCTGAAATGGCTTTATTGGTTTCAGGGGGTTTGTCTGGGCCAGCACCCCGGTCACTGAGAGCAGGGGCTGTGCTGCTGCTTTACTGCAGGTTTGTCCTTCAGATAATTTGGTTTCTTTTTGTTATCAAGACCCAGCCAGAAAGGGGGGAGGTGGTGCTCGTACCACCTAAACTTAGTCAGTGCTCCTGACATGATGCATGTGGCTCTTCCCTAATCTCCCGTTACTGACAATTAAAACACAAACATATAGTCATATTTTTGGATGAAACTGTACAAACATTTCAAAACAGTTTATGCATGCAGATTTGTATGTTATCAGAGAGCACCACACACGCACATGGAATTTATGGAAAATACTGAGAGATTTGAAAGGAAATAGTTTGGGAAGTTGTCTTACTTTTTCGAACATAAATCCCCAAACAGTTTCCCTTAACATTCCTCACATCTATTCAGCAATTAATACTTGGCATTTCTGTTTTTCATTCTGTCTGTTGATATTGGCCTTTTTTCTTTTGTTATTTTTCACATCTCTTCTTTCATGTTTGCTACATTTGTTTGCTAAGCCCAATGCTAATCAATGTGTACGAATTTCTTCAACAGGAGGATGAGATGAGGAAGCAGTTAGAGGAGATTTAGGCCTTCAAAACTGTGGTCTCCTCCCAAGACAAGATATTTAGATTGAAGGGTGCATATTCAGAGTCTTCAGCTCAGCCTACCTGGACTGAACAGTGGCTGCTCATATGAGTCTGTTGGTTTGATCAGTTTTTTTTCCTCACTTAGAATGATTCCAATGGCTCCAGTGGGATTATTTTTGTTCTAGCCAGATGCAGAAGGAAAGCAAAATCAAATCCTTCATACATCAGTGTCAGACTGACTCCAAGAAACCAGTGTTGAGTGATATAAAGGATAAGGGGCCTGAGGAAGGATGTGTTTATGGAGAACATTCGGAAACTTTAACTACTTGTAGTTTGAACAACCGCAGAGTTAGGGAACTGCCTGCAAATATTTAAGAGTGGAAAGAAGTACAGAGTAATGTAAAGGGACATGAAAAAGAGGAATGAGATACAATTAACAAAAGGAGGAGTATAACACTTCTGAACAAATGGCAACCTAGTCTGCCATCAGCTTTTTGTACCATATTCTTCATCTGAACAGGTGAGCACCTTCCAGGAGTGTGGAAATGGTGTTCAGATGTGGTTTATTCCTGTGATCATGGTGTAGTTATTGGATAGAAGGGAAGCAGATTTTGTTGGAGATGTAGTAGGTTTTCTTAGATCTACTGAGAGAAGTCAGACAAAAAGCAAATGAGGTCTGGTCCCTGTGTGTCTAAAATCTTCTGTGTGTTCTTCCATCTGGATTGCTTGATCTAAACCCCTTCCTTTTTCTTACCTTTCCTGCAAGGAAGGAGAATTTTGCATGGATTACAGTGTTCTATTATACTAGAACCTTCTGATATACACTTCTGGAGCAGAGAAGGCTGTTTGAAGCTGTCACCCAGGGAATATTGGTCTGTACTTCGTGGTGCTGCTTTGGGATGCTCTCTTTCTCCTGCACAAGTGAGCTTTGCCTTTGGGTGGAGAGTTCAGCTTAGCCTGGATCGAGGAGTTTTCTTCCGCTGTCACCCATCTTGGAGACATGAGCTAAGCAGCTGAGTAGTGTGTCCTAGATACCGAGACCTTGAAATTCATTTGGCAGCCTCTGGGAGGGCAGCGTGAGGGACTCACACTGCCAACGAGATGCATCCTTCTGGGCTGGGCTGGGCTGGC
>VYZQ01013297.1:0-15636 GCA_013400655.1 Mystacornis crossleyi | reverse complement strand
TGTTGAATGCATATCCCTTGTAGACAGAAATGAAGAGAACAAGAGGATTATTTAATACCATGATTAATACAGATGAAGATAAACACAGACTCAGAGATTTATTTATCAAATAAATCATGTAAAAGTGGGAAATAGACACAACTTCTCTTCACACCTGCATTTTTACCTGAAAGAAGGTAGAGAGGTTAGAGACACTAGTACACAGATGGAGTGACATAGATGTATAACTAGCACACCTAGTTTAGCCCAACATACAAGGAATAAAGAGGTTTTTAGGGTGTATTTTTTCTTTTCCTGAGCCACACAGCAGCATGAAACAGCCTCGTAGCCTTTTGTAATTTTTGTTGGTTTATTTTTGCCTATGAAAGCCTTGATGTGGAAAATGTAGGGAAATTAAATCATTAAATCCAGCTTTGTCTCCAGTGATGGGGGTGGGGAGAGTTGACAGGAAAATGTGAACACTAAGCTATTTACAGGAATTGAAATTTGAAGCTCATATGAGAAATATGTGCAGGAGTGGTAAAGAGGAGGGATTTTTAACTGTTACCATTACTCTGCATGGGTGCAGTGGAAAAATTAAAAACAAAACAGGAGAAGTTACATGAATATTCATCACCTGCTACTGCTTCATCTTTTTAAATTATACAGCTTTTGAGATGAGGAAAGGTTTCATGTTTGAATTGGTGGTGGTGTCATGAAGAGAAAAATATGGTGTGGTTTTTTTCAATGGGCTTAATCTTCAAATAAAATGAGAGATGACTGTAGATAAACCAAGATATTGGAAAGGAATTAAGGACAATAAATATAGGAGGTTAGTAGGGATTCTGTATTAAGAACTGGCAACTGCCTTCACTTTTCCTTCCTCTTCACTCATTTTCTGTGAAACCTTTTAGACTGGAATTTTTTACTTAGTTGACCGTGTAACTTATACTGAAACAGTAAAAACTGAGTTTATAGTTGCCATTACCTGTGTTACAGCCCATGAATCCCTTCTAGTTATTACTGAAATCCCTCCCAGTTACTTTTTTCTTATTCTGAAAAGAACTGTGATACTTCACCAGTTTGTACAATGATGTAGGTAGCCCAGATACACCAGTTTTTGTCCTGTAGATGCTGTACATGAAAGTGGTAGTATAAAAGCTGTGACAATTGCCTGTTCTTGCCTTGTCTCTGAGAAACTTTGGTCACTTGAAAGGACATTTGTGTTAGGTTGACAGCCACCAGGGCCTCCTAGGCAAGGCTGGCCTCGGGAGCCCTTGTCAATCAACCCACCCCTGAACCTGTCTTACCTTCCATATTAAACCTGTTCCCTCTGGAAAGCCTGAAATCCACCAACAAGGTGCATTCTCTCACAGAAACTCAGTGACCTCCTGGAGAGTAAAACTCAGCTACTGAGCTCTAAATGTCTGCTGAAGTATGTACACTGCCTGAAATATCTGTGTCACAGGAGGCAGAAGAGACTGTCACTTTGCTGCATTCTGCATCCACTTACGAGGATTTTACTTCGCTCTAATACTACGAACAGGAAAGGTTATTAAGAGATACCAGGAGATGCTAGCTCAATTACAGTTTATTGCAAAATCCTCAGATATAAAGTAGATTTACAAGGTACAGATACGTACTTTGTCCAAGTAATAAAGACAAACATAATTGCCCTTTTACAATATGAATGACATGAGGAAGAAAGGGGTAAATTGTTTTCTGTGGCTTTTATGTTCAGAATCAGAAACTCAGGAGCATGAATGATGAACAAACCACACCGGAGCTCATACAGAAAAAAATTTTAATGAGAAACTTCAACTCCTACACATTTGTAGCAAATTCTTGGACAGTTTTAAAAAGTCAGTGAATAAAAGGGTAGTCATTTGGGGGGGATAAAAAGGTGTTATATTCAAAAATATGTTTTAATTTGCAACAGTAATCAACTGGAACTCTAGGCAAAAAAGATCATAAAGTCTCTCTTTTCTTCTTATATTGAGTGTCCCTATTTTTTTTTTTAATAACAACAAAGAAATTCTTCCCCTTGATTCAAATTAAACGGTGATTTTCAGCCAGATATTTCACTGGTCAGCATGATAAGAATTTAGTCAACAGCAAAGTTCTCCGTAACCTTTCCAGGGCCAGGTTTTTTTTAACACAATAAACCATCCAGGCCATGTGCAGCAGTACTGGCTGGAAAAAGAACATTTTGTTACCTGCTTATTTGGTTTGTGTTGCTGTCACAGCATCGCAGTGCCTCTAAATACTGTGTTCCTGTTCCATTGCAGAACTTCACAGCCCAGAAGTTGTCTTCTTTACCTTGAGGGTCATGTTCATCACAGCTTTTAAACTGCTTTCTTTTTTCATCCAATGAGTACACCCATGGCCCTGTAAACACATGCAGCAAGAGAATATTTCTTCAAATGCCACCCCTCTGAGTACGCCCTGGAGCCATGCCCAAGAAGACTGCCTGGGAGATGCCTGCAGACTGACCTGCTCAGTATAGACAGCATATAGGTGAAATACGAAAACTCAGCTAGAGAAATTAATGTATTTAGGAACCCAGATCTCATTGAAGTATAGCCCTTATATACACCGAACCCAGAGATCAGCCTATGTTGGATACAAGCTGTGTGAAGATGTAGACTTCTCCCTTCTCTTCTCAGTACATTATATTTCTTATAGAATCATTCTATAAGAACCATAAAGGACGTCCCAGATCAGTGAGCCCACCCGTTAGTTAACCTGACGCTACTGCTCCTTCTATGTGCCTGGCAGTGAACAAAAAAATGCAACAGGGTCTTTTCTAAAAGGGTGAGAGGAATGATAGACCTTACGTAGTGCAGACAGGCATGGCTGGAGCCCCTGCCTTCCCACACATAGAAATCCATGTTCAGAGAGTTGTACCAGGTAGCAGGTGTGGTTTTGGCAAGTTGGAGCTGCAGCACTTTGGGTTTCCTCTCCTCCGCACTGAAACAGCTCTTGGAGCTCTGTTGAGGTACATCAAGCCCCAGTAATTTAAGGGGAAACTTCACAACAGTGTGTTACCAAGTACCTCCAAGGGTTGTCACTGCTAATAAAAAGATGACAGGCTTCAAACTAACGCTGCAAGGCTTCTGTTCTGGGGTTTGTCAGGCTGGCTGTGTCTGGTTGTGTTTAGACTGTGCCTTGAGCTTTGGTTTAGATTACAGCAGTTGCCTGGGGAGCATTCCACCTAACTAGGTTTTTTTCTTTGCTTTGTACAACTGTGTGGTGTAAAGCCAATTGCTAAAATAATTTGGATATATTATCTTTAAGTGACAGCTTGTGTTAACAAATACTTAATCTCTTTAGAATGAACAATCTATGACTCAAGAATAATGATGTGGTGCAGAGTGCAAGTATGAAGAGATATCACAGGCTTTGAAAGTATAAAGAATGGATTATACGAGAGGCTCTACAGTTATAAAAAGCTCAGCAATGTTCTGTTCCAGACTTATAAAGGAATCCAACTTCAAGAGCTGGGTGGGAAAAGCTTTAAGCATAATAAAATTAAAAAGGATCAAATATCCAATAAAATTTAAATATTCAATATAAAGTCTGATGAAATGTAGAACTGTAGACCAATAAAGAAAGATAGGGCGCAGAATATATTCAAGGTATAAAAATTGCCTGAATTGAACCCAAGGAAGAGAATAAACAAACTCTCAGTATCTGCACTGCAGTCCTCTGAATTTTGGGTGCTGAGGATTTGATGCAATCTACCCTGCTTCCCTTTTTCTCAAGAAAAACTGCTGCCATTGACTTTAAGACCCAGGAGAATATAAGAAGTTGAGCAAAACTTCACAAAAAGGAGTAAGTATTAGAAAAATGTATATAATAATTTTATTACATTAAGATTTTCCTGTATTAAATACATAATTTGGTCTGTGACTTTGTGCATCACTGCAACAATAACAAGTGTTTCCTCTACCTTTATTAGATGTATTAGACTTTAATTAAACCAACAACAAATTCTCAACTTTGCATATAAGATGTGTTCCTTTTTTTCCTAAAGCAAGGTTTCTGCTACAACAGCTGAATTTTACACAGGGCAAACTTCAGTAAACCATTGCTCTGGTTTTGGATGGGCTATATTTAATTTTCTCCATAATAGCTGGTATGGGGCCATGCTTTGGAGCTGTGCTGAAAACAGTGTTGATAAACCAGGGATGTTTTATTACTGTTGAGCAGAGGTTCCACAGAGTCAAGGCCTTTTCTACTCCTTGCTCCACCCCGCCAGTGAGGAGGCCGGGGGTGCACAAGAGTTGGGCAGGGACACAGCTGGGACAGCTGACCCCAACTGAGCCAAGAGATATTCCACACTGTGTGGTGTCATGTTCAACATATAAAGCTGGGGAAGAAGGAAGACAGGGACATGCAGGGTGATGGCGTTTGTCTTCCCAAGTCACCGTTACACGTGATGGGGCTCTGCTGTCCTGGAGATGGCTGCACATCTGCCCGCTCATGGGAAGTGATGAATTAATTCCTTGGTTTGCTTTGCTTGTGTGCTCAGCTTTTGCTTTCCTATTAAACTGCCTTTATATCAACTCATGTGTTTTCTCACTTTTACTCTTCTCATTCTCCTCGCCATTCCATCGGGGTGGTTGAATGAGCAGCTGCCTGGGGCTTAGTTGTCAGCTGGTGTTAAACCACAGCAACCACCGTGTGAACATGTAGCCTCAGTGAAGATCCAAACTCCCTTGTCTTTTGCACTTCAACAGTCATTCAAATGTCAACCTTCTCAAAACCATAAACCACTAAGAATAGGATGGTTCCACAAATCTCTCCCATCCTTCACATGAGTCCACAGATGACTATTAATGAAGTCACACACTGTACAGGAAGTAAAAGTTAATAGTGTTGTTCACCAAAGGCATTGGCCATATCTTTGTTCCCCATTTGTTTAGAAATGTTCCCATTTTAAAATATACCTTTAGTTCAGACAGCATTGGAGGTGAGCTAGGAATTTGACTGTGCAGACATCATCAGTCTTCCAACTAAATCGATGAAAATGTATCCAATAAAGTACAGATGGTCTGAGAAATACTGCCAAGCAAATACATCTTCGTAGTAATTAAACAAAAATAGAAGTTACGAAAATGAACCTAATCACTAATAATTTCATTTGTCTGGAAAATTAAACCTTTAAAATGGTTAATAATTTTACATACTGGAGTTGTGCCACCTCAACATAGGTGACTGCAACCTGTGGGGCCTAAAATAAGCAAACCCTGTGTTTAGCAAACCAGAAACAGTGGGGTTGGTGTATTTCTTCTGCTCCTCGCAGGCAGCTTGTACACAACCAGGACACGTGGGTTTTGGAGATAACCTGTTGCACATCTGTAAATTCTGGGGGGTTTTTAGATAAGTCTAATTTGAAAACAGACAAAATAAGGGATAGATTGTAATTTGAACTCCTCTATCTAATAATATGAGTAGTCAGAGAAAGAGACAGGTGTAGTCTTTTTGAAGAGAAGGATAAGGCTGATTGCTGAAATAAGTATTTCTTTGGTGAATTCAGTTCAGAGATGGAAAGTCGTCCCTGTAAGATAAGTGGAATGGTCAGCTGAGGAATGGTTATAATGGTGACATGAAAGCAAGAAAATTAACTCTCCATTATGTTGGATAACAGACAACTTGGTAACGCTGACAGGTAGGTAAGGGTGGGGAGCAGAGAACCCTCTACATAGTCATCTCTGAAGCCTCTGCTCACCCAGAATAGCCAATCCACAAGTGGTTTTTTAAAGGAAATAGTTGAGTCATCCACAACACTGCAGGAGAAATGGGAATCCCTGTCTGTAACTTCATCTCTCTGATCTCCTTGCATTTACAAATATGATTTCAGCTGATTCCTCCTCTTGCTGCCAGTCTAGTTATCATTGGGCTGGAAAAAGCAAGAAGTGCTGAGTACTCCCTTTGCCAGTATCTCTCAGGCCACGCAGCTCCTTGAAATAGCAGTGAAGGAGACTGGGCGATTCTGAAGGTAAACCTGCTCCTAGTAAACGAAGGTTGTTTTCTAAAATGGTACTGTTC
Organism: Mystacornis crossleyi; assembly: GCA_013400655.1. Classification (NCBI taxonomy): domain Eukaryota; kingdom Metazoa; phylum Chordata; class Aves; order Passeriformes; family Timaliidae; genus Mystacornis; species Mystacornis crossleyi. Next base: position 9,603 of record VYZQ01013297.1, on the reverse strand, counting down.
AGGTAAGGGGAAAAGGAGGTGGTTAGAGATGAAAACCAAACGTAGCAACACCCTTGAGTAGTGTCAGATACATAATCATACACCCTCTGCAGACTTTCTTATGTCAGGGCAATTCTCACTGTAACACCTGTGACCGGGTTCTTTTTTTGAAGCTTCAGTAGCTTAGTAGAGTAAAATGCTCCAAGGAACCTGCTCCATGGATAGCATTAATGTTAAAGTTAGGTTTAATTGCTTTATACAGCTTTCAAAGTACGCTTTTCCAGAAAAACTTTTTAGTTAGTTTCTGAGTTTGGATGTCCTTTCATATTCACTGAAAAAGGTTCAAATCACCCAGTACACTGATTTCAGACTGAGAGAGTGATTTTAGAATCCTCCTTGGAAAAAGTAATGTAGAAAGATTTTCCAGGAACACCACAGGATAAATAGGTGAAGGATATGCTTCAGTTTCTCATGTGTTTATTTTTTAAAATGACCATAATGTCAGCTTAGCAGTTGGTCTGCCACAGTTAGTGGTTGCATGCTTTACTCTGCAGTAGAAAAGTCAATTTCCACTGTTGATTAACAGGGAAAGACAGGCGATAGATTCTGCCAGTGAGAAAAGCATAGATATGCCAAATTTCCATTTGTTATTTATGCTTTATGGGAATTACCTTAAGCTTGGTTTCTTCAGCTGGTTCTGACTTATAGCTGAGGAATCCCCTTAATACAGCCATTGCCAATCACTCCAAGCATTTCTCCTGAATAAGATTCTTATAATCAAAAGAATTTTAAAAGGTACAAGAAATTTTCTTTTTAAAAATTTTTTTCAAAATACTGAATCTTGAGATAATTATTTGGATCATATTTTCAAGATCTTACCATGATCAGGAAGGCTAGAATTTATTTTCTTGTTTGATGACTGTTAATATTTCGATTAAAGTACCAAAAATAACACGCCACATGCCTGTAACTATAGAGATAAAATATCAAGGGTTGCCAAAATCATTCTCTTTTCCTTATCTTTTTCTTCTCTTTTTCTGCAAAGAATCTGTAATAAATAGAGCGGTGTCAAAACCTGCTGTCTTAAATCTTCATTCGTTTCCAGCCTGATACTGCATTTCCCAGGGCAAGACATAGGAAGAGACTTCAGCATGTAGCCCTTCATTTCTCCCATGGAACCAAAAAACTCGTGATTTAAGGTATTTGGGAAGACAGCACACAAATCTTTCACTTCACATCCCCTAAAAAGGACTCCCCAGTGAAAGAGAGGGGCACGGCTGTGTTGTCTTGAAAGTTTTCAGCACCAAAACTCAGATCTGTCAGGGGAATCCATTAATGTATTTTGGTATTCATGCATTTGGACTTGCTGGGTGGAGGACAAAAGAAGCCTAGCAATGGATAGACTCTCAGACACTCAAATGGCCATTTACTGATGCTGACCACAAGCTGCCCAGCGTCTGCGCAGTGTCTCGCTGCCGGAGGTGTCCCTGAGGACGGGACCTGGCTGCTGGACAGCAGACGGAGCTGCCTTCCCTGCAAGGAGCAGGCTGCAAACGAATGGAAAAGGAGCACTGACAGAGGAAAAGGACGAGAGAGGAGCTCTCCAATTTGTCTCCAATCCTCTATTGTGACAAAGTCAGAGGTAGAAGAGCAAAGAATAAAGGTGTACAGGGATTTTTATATGGGGATAAAAGGGGCGGAGTAAAAGTTTACAACCAGTGGAATTTGATAACATGTGAGGGGATGGGGAAAACATCCAATGGGATAAACTCAGGGGAGGGTTTTGTTTGAATTAACAAATGGAGTACCGAATGCAGCAGAACTTTCCAGAAATCATACATATTCTATAAGGCATATGCATAAACATAAGAACATACATAAAACTGGGGGGGAAATCTTGGACCAACAGTGAAACCATATGCAAACACAGTTCCCAGGGGAACATGGGAACTCGCCGCGACCACAGTTAGGCTTCAGTGCCCGGATGCCAGACTACCAAGGCTTTGTTTGTGTGGGTGCTGCAGTTGCTGCCTCGTGCACTGCAACAATTTACATATGGTTTTTCTTCATATTATAGTTGTAATCTCACGCTGGTTTTTTACCAGTTTGAACTACAGAGACATATTCATTCTGCTTTCATTTTTATCTGTAAAATTTTATTGAAGGTGAAGTGATTGAACGGGCTTGAACAGACTGAAGAGAACATTTTCACAGAACAATATCAGTTAAGTATAACTTTTATTATTTGGGTGTTGTTTTAAAATAATGGGTATATTTACCTGGGAGAGTCTTGTTCACCTAAGTTTTGAATAAATAAGTTACTTGAAAAGCACAAGGGAATGTTATACAAAATACCCTAAGTCTAGGAACTTATAGGTCTGAAGTCTTTGGACTGTTCTTGTCATATATAAATAGGACAGGTAATATCCATCAAATAATCTCGTGATTAAAAAAAATCAGGTAAACACAGGTGTTGGATGTTACAGGCAAGGCAGCAAGAAATTATTGAAATCCTCAAGGCTCTAAACAGGTGTTGAAAGATGCCATTTAGCTTTCTTTTGGCTATATAAAAATAAACTGATGCACTAAAAATATTTGAATAATTCAAGTGTTTACTCAGTATTAAGAAGCAACAAACTGATTTACAAGAACACAGGAAGCAGTCAGTATATGCAACAGGTTTAATGAAACGGGATTATTTTTGGCAGCTCTGGTGAGTGATGCTTGACACTGAAGTCAATATTTAACTGTGGAATCTGTGTTGCATGCACTTATTTATACTGAAATTTTGTCCACAGCGGGGAGGTTGGAGTGGATTAAAGATCCCTTCCAACACAAAGCTTTCTGTGACTCTAAATAAAGCAGAAATAAATAGCAGAATTCATATTGTAAGGAGAATTAAGACTTTTTGTCAGCATATGATAGTTTTGTGAGCCATTAACATTTCTTATGCCTTTGTTATTACAGGGTCCTTGCTGAACAAGTTGACAATATAGATTATTTTATGATGTTTCTCTTCCCACAACTACTATATTTCCATGTTCTTAAAAAACTTAAATTAGCAGCTGGAATGTGTCCAAATAATCATATTTTCATCTTGGGTTTTGTTGATTAAGAACCTTAAATTTTACTGCCAAAGACTGGGTCTTGAAAATAATTTTAAGTGGAAAAATGGAGTATTGCCAGTAAAATACCTCCAAAGATGCATTCAAATGCTCCAGTGGGTTTAACATTCTTTGAGGAGATGATGCCTCGGACCCTGAGGGATTTGCTATTTCCAGGAAGGGTAGGAATGCACAGCTGCCCCAGGAGAGCTTGGCCTGGTGAGACAGAAGCTCCCAGAAGGAACCAGCCTGGTGGCCCAGACACTGTGCAGGAGTGGAGGCTCAGAGCTGCCATAGGCACAACCTGGGGAGCTACCAGGGACATGATGTCCTTAAGAACCCTGACTCCACAAGGAGCCCACAGCATGGCCAGTCAAGCAACCAGCACAGCTATGAGTGTTTTTTTGAGTGAGCTTTTGCCCATAAATAATGAAAATTTCACTCCCTCCTTTGATCAATGGCTCTCAATATGCCTAAACTGTTTCTTGTGTTTGAGTATTTGGCACATTGGGTGACAGCTCAACAGGAATTTCATGATTTCCAGAGTGGCTTTCATATCTAAGCATTTAACAAATTTCTGGTTTGAGTTAATGAAGATCTAGTTCAGAAAGTTAAGTGGGGGTTAGGGATGGATTAATTTAATTCTCAAGTAAACGTATGTGTTGATCACATAAACCACTTTTGTCAGCTTCACTGACTACCCTGACTAGGTGTCAGTACCTGCCATGTGAGCCCAGGAAACTGGCTGCTGTATGGTACCTGCATGGCTGGGCTTGAGAAAAGGTCAATGCTGGGGTAGAGCTACATCTAAACTCACCAACCCTTCAGTTATGGGTGAGAACCCAAGTCAAACGGGTCATTCTTGATTTTACAACTACATATTAAAAAGGCTGGATCATATTTATTTCCTTCAAAGCCTCTGGTGAGAAATCCATCTTTGGAAAAGTTTAAAAGGTGTCACTGGGGCTCTGTTTCATGAAGTAAGAGACTTTTCAGATACGGTCAGTTGGTCCATGTTTAAGGTAAACTCTTGGCTCACTTTGCTTGGGACAGACACCTCATAATCTTGCCATGGAATTATTTTAGATTGTAATAATATACAAAGAGATGTATGTTTTAGTCCAATCATCAACTTTCATCTGTCTTAAGAACTCGAGTACCAAGGACCACCAAGTAGACAGATCAGGAAGTGTCTGATGGAGGAAAACCAGGTAGAGCCAGCATTTATCAATAGTTCCTGAGGTAATGTTGCTTTTGCTGACAAAGGAAAGATTTTAAGGTACTCATAACAAATTCTCTTAATCTTAAAGTGCAGTGTAGAAACCTTGGTAGCAACAAGTAGAAGAACTATTACATCAATAAGGACTTATAAGCGAGAATTAGCACGAGAAATAAGAAAAGCCAAAGGTGACTCCTCCCAGTTTGGCCCTCTCCTTCTTCCTTTGTAGGTGCTCTGTGGTGAATGTACTTATGTAACTTTACTCTCTTGCATGCATCTGTGAAAAGTAAGATACAAGCTGACTTCTCTAATTTGGCTTGATGTGACATAGTAGATGGATCATCCCATTCCTTGCTTTGACAGGGAAACTTGCTGTGCAGCCTTGAAAGGTGGTGCACAGCCAAATGTTGACTCTGAAAGGCTTGATTAAAGACTGGGGAGGATCAGTGGGAATATTATGGGCTGTCTGGTCAGCAGAATGGAATAATGGAGTAACTGATAAACCCACAGATCTGTGTGAGAATGAGCAAAGAGTCCTCAGAGATGAAGCACTTAAAGTGTCATTTTCTGGCTTACTAATTTTATAGTTGAGCAAAAGCTTACTGGGATGTTTAAGCAGATATTAAGTCAAGTTTCAGACAACATTCTTTGAATTAGGAAGTGATATGAATGGTGTTTTTTCTCTTCCTGGTTGCTTTCTGTATACTAGAAAAAGAAAAGTTGGAGTAAATATTGATAAATACCCTCTTCTGAATTGCACTTGTCTGGACAGAAACACACACATTTGCTTGAAAAATAAAATTATATTTTGAAAAAATAAATTGAAAAAATGCATGGAGTTCCATGCCCTTTAACAATTTCATAATGAAATTCACTTTACTCATAAATTCAGTTTTCATTATTATTATTTTTCTTAAAGTCAGATAGAAATATTGATTCTGGTGTTCCACAGCTTAGTAAGGTGTTTCCTTTTTTTCACCATCAGCAGCAAAGGTTCGTAAAGCTGTGGGCAATTCATTTATGCCCTCAGGGTTGTTCTTCTTAATAAGCTTCTGCAGTAACTAATTGGAAAGCAAATGCATGTTCTTCTGTTGTTTTTTTCAATACATTGATCATTTCTATGCTGAACAACTTCTTGTAAGCAGAATACTAAGATAATGCCATAATTCCTTTGAGGTCCTGCAAAACATAATCTGCTGTGCAGAGAAGACTGTTCTGAAATAGTTGTTTTCTAAATTAAGCTGCTTCTGGATGTAGGAAAAATAATGAAGAGTTTCTCGTAAATGAAATTGTTGCTATTCTGATTTTCTTTTTTGTCTCCACCATTTATTATTTTCTTCCATTCTTTCTACTAATCACACAATTATAATTAAGGTTGGGAAAGCTGCAGACAAAGTAATCTAAGTTCCCATCCCATATGAGACTTGCGTGTTGAAGCAATAATTTGATCAGACATAAATCCAGCTGGTATTTTAAAATTCACACTCATTCCCATCTCAAAGTAAAGTGGAAGGACTTTTTATCAGCTGACACCTGATTTTAAGGTTTTTCAGTATTAGTGGGAAATGTAAAACCTGTATTATTTATTTTAGGACAACCATGTGAAACCAGATTAACACAAGCTCCCAGATCTAGGAGTGTAGTAGTTAAAAATTAAAAACTAATCAATCAACCAAACTTAAAAAAAAAAAGGATAAGACATATAAAGTGCTGGGTTTGGATTATATTTCCAGTTTATGTGATCTATAGTGAAATCAATCCATCATGGCCATGGAAAGAAGGGAATGTTACTGATCTGAAGAAATGGCTATAATGGAATAGAGAGTTCATAGCAATGACACAAGGACTAGAAAGCACCTTGAACATGTCTGCTGTGTCTGTCTGATCTCCCTTTTCAGAGCAAAAAACAAATTCTAAAGAAATTAAGGTTCTGCTTGGTGATAGCTCTGAACATATATATTGTTTGAAGTACAGGGTTGCTGGAACGGGTATGAAGCATTTTGAGGCACGTAGCTTCAGGCAATAATTTTTAGAGGCAAGGACATTGATATTAAAAAATAGGGTAGTGTCAGAGCAGGGTTATCAGTAATCTCAAATATTTGTAAATGTTTTACATGCACATCCCTGCAGAGGCAAGTAGAAAAAGGTGAAACAGATAAACAGGTGACAAACTACACTATCATCTGCCTGTAAGATTTCTGAACTGAGAGTTATAATTCACTGCCCTCTTTAGAACTTCAAGCCTCAAGGTTGGATGAGCTTTTCTCCCACAGCTGATCTCCACAATCAATTCAGAATATGACTTTCATGGCTGACAACTGAAAACATTGCATGCTGCAGGTTTTGCACAGATATCGCCTGAACCATACTCACTGGGATCTTCAAGACCTTCTTTCTGGCACAGAAAATAAAGTGGGTCTTTCCTTCTTCCTGTACCTGCTTATTACAGAGAACAGACTCAGGTACTCCTTAAATAAACTGCTGGGTTACTACAGCTGTCTGATGTGGAAGCATTAACTTTCTTCTCCTGTGCTTTCTCGACACGCAGGCGGGGTTTACTGCACACAAGCACTGAGGGCAGAGCTGTTTCCTTGGTTTAAATGTCATTACCAAATTAATAGAAAGGACTGCAGAGCCCAGCCTGCTGTGTATATTTATCATGAGGACTAGGCTTTCGGATTCACTAGAACAGTTTAGATTATGTGTTTCCACTTGAATTGAAACAGGAAGAGTTCTATTACGCTGTCAAAGTATTATTTTTATCAACCTTCTGGTTTATTGGTCTTCTTCACCACACACATAATGTCATTTTAGCCTGTTTGTATTCCACCTACTGTTATGTGAAATTATTTCATGGATGGAATGAATTTCAAATAAAATATGCATGAAATTACTGCATTCTATCTCTCATTAACAGTAATAGCACTTACAGCAAATGATTCCCCATCCAGTGGGATTTTTTTTTTAATAATAATAAATACTCAGCCCAATTTTATTAGGAAGCTCCATTTCCTCTAAAATTTTTGTAAAACTGGCATATGAGTACATGACTAAGTGGCTTGCTGTGTGTATTCATTTGTGTGACTACTCACTTTGGCATGCTGATTTGAAATACTAATTGCAATAATTTCCCTGTTTCTTTTCCACAATAAATTGCCCTTCAGAAAGACACCGTCAATTGCATCTTTTGTGATTCTTTCAAAGTAGAATGAGAGCAGGAAAACCAAACCTGGGCAATCTTCATGGAAGGAGTTTATTATTCCACTTTGCCTCAAATTTGTACTAACTTACTTGAAACAGTTCAATAGCTGAAAATATTGTGTCAAACTACTTTTTGTGACAGGTTAAGCTTTACATTCAGATTACTAGGTGGATTACTACGATATTTTGGGAAATCAAGTCATTCAGATGGTAACAACTAGCTGTGGTGATAGCATGCTGTGCTGGTTTTGGCTGGTGTAGAGTCAATTTTCTTCACAGTAGCTGGTGTGGGACTATGTTTTGGATTTGTGCTGAACAGAGTGATGATAATAGAGCAGGGTTTATACAGAGCCAAGGCCCTTTGTGCTGTTCATGCTGCCATGCTGGCGAGGAGACTGGAAGTGCTTGAGATGCTGGGAGGAGACACAGCCAGGACAGGTGACCCACACTGACCAAAGGGATGTTCAGTGCCATAGGACATCATGCTCAGGATATAAAATGAGGGGAAGAATGAAGAAATAGTGGGTACATTTGGAGTCATGGCGTTTGTCTTCCCAAGTCACATGTGATGGAGCCCTGCTGTCCTGGAGAGGGCAACACCTGCCTACCCATGGGAAGCAGGGAATTCGTTCCGTGTTTTGATTTGCTTGTGTAAGCAGCATTTTCTTTCCTTATTAAACTCTTTTTATCTCGACCCACAAGTTTTTCTTTCTGATTTTCTCCCTGATCTCACTGGTGGGGATGTGAGTGAGTAGCTGCCTGGAGCTTGGATGCTGGCTGGGGTTAAACCGTGACACATGCAAAGGTGGTCACAGTGATTTCAGAAGAGGCGTAACTGTAAAAGCCTTATTCCTTTGATAATTTCCACAGTCCACATAAAGACGGGGAAAAAATTTTTTTAATGTCCTGTGCCAGTCATGATTTGAACTGTGGCTGTTCTCTAACTGTGCCTGCATATCAAATTGGCACCAAGGCAGTCAGGCAAAGTGCAAGAGGTGATGTCCACCTGAGAGGATTCTGAATGAGTGGAAACATACTTCTCTTCTTGGATCTGCCTTAAAAATGTTAATTGTTCTATCAAAAAGCCTAGAAGACTGTGATTTGCTCTGGAGTCCATTAGCAACACATATCTCAGGCATAGATCACAAATGTGTCATTCATAAGGAATGCATAACATAAGTAGAAGTGTGGATGAGCAGACATAGACCAGTGGGGAGCACAAGCAACCAAATTCTGGTTGGCATATTTTATCATTTGTCAGTGGCTTGGAACAGAAGTTTTTGCTGGCTTTTGGTTCTGTGGAGCAGCAGCTGGGTTATACATTTGAGAATATGGGACTTGGCACTGCTGCTACAGAATTCAAGTATATGTTACTAGAAACACGGTGAGCAGCAAAGTGTTTAACAATTTCACCAGTCAAGTGAAATCACTTGTTTTATGAGATTCTTACTACATTCAAGCTTTAAAATATGAAGTTTCACCAGTGTTATCAGGGCTTAAAATATGCCTACATGGAACAATAATATGGTGTAGAATCAAAACTTTAACATCTCATAGAAATTCTTTACAAAAGATGCTTCTTGGAAGATGACACAAAGCTTTTGCAAACAAACTCAGACTGGTTAGTGGGTATATGTTTGCAGTTTGGTTTTGTTTTAACAGGAAGAAGACAGCAGAGAGTTTACTTGCAAGAGTTTGCTCTTTTAGAACAGACAGTCCATCCCCTGCTCTGAGCACTGCTCAATGGCCAGCTGCAGTATCACACAATATGTTAGGGTTTTCATGCACTTTTTGTGGATGGAGAAACTAGACTGGAAACAATCAAGTCCTGTGTGGTGCCAAATGCTACTTTACAAAAGTTTACCACTGTCCTATAAGGTTAAAATCCACAGGAGGTAAAAAAAGTGAAATGAATGTGGTTTGAGGCCTAATCGTGAAATCTTGAGCCCAAGAGAGTAAAGACAAATTTCCAGTTTTGAGACTGATTCAGCCCTTGCATTCTGGTGAGCAAATTTCACTGGTGTCTTGCGTCCTACCCATGAGGGACAAGCCTGACTCAGTGTAGTGGTTTAGTTGCATTTTCACTTTCTGTGAGATAAG
>VYZQ01013294.1:12715-23899 GCA_013400655.1 Mystacornis crossleyi | reverse complement strand
CACCCCACTGCAACAGGTGAGCAAAAATATGCAATACATATAGGCATGATCCACTTCTTTGTTTTGTGGTGCATTTGCCAACCAAGTAGATGCAACTTTGCTGCTGTAGTGGGATTCATGTATTGTTTAATAAGATACTTCCACTATGGATTGAGTTGGTTTTGCGTTGTATTGTGTTTTCAGTGTATTGAGGAAGCCAACAGAAATAGAAGTGTATTGCTGCAAGCTGTAAATATTGTGTGAGATCAAAATCTTTTTTCAGTGTTTTAACACAATGCTGAGAATTCATTCATTTCCAGGCTTGGTCTAATAGGTAACTCTGATATTTTAAACCATGTGTTGAAGCCTGTGGATATTTTGACTGTCATAAGAAAACTCAATGTAATCCCAAACAAATAAAATAAATTACTATAAAATTATAAATTGTTATATGTATAATAAACTAAATGTAAAATGATGACTCAAATAAACAATAGGATTTTATTGGTCAAGTAAAATATGATTAAATATAATTTTACAGCATAAAGTAGAGCAAAGCATCTTTTTACTGTGAATCAAGTTTTTATTTTAAAAAAATTGTAAAATCTATTTTCTAAAAACTATTACTCCAAAAAAACTATATTAGATAGTAGTGATCCTACTAAGAACTCCCAGACCATATGACAAACACAATCTACTATGAAGGCAACAAAGAGTTTTTAAGAGTTCCCTGTGATTTTTGGGAACTAATTTACTTTGCAAAAATTAGATAAACCCTACAATTTAAAGAAATTCTAATGGAAGGAGAGACAGTAAACAGCTTTCATATTGGACTTTCATAAGTTGTTCATAATTTAACCCCAAATATACCTAGGTATCTTTTGTAATCCTTGCAAAGTAGATATGGTGATCAATATTTCTGGGCCTCACAAACTGCAATGCAGCAGCCCTGTGGATAAGAACCTAAGCAAGAAGTGTCTGAGAGGAAATTGAGTTTAGCTGTGGTCACAAAGGGGATGGAATATCACACTGATTCTTCAATTCTTCAACAACAACAAAAAAAAAAAGGCAAAAGATATAGGTGGGGTCTGTCCAGGCTTAAAATAGGACAGACAGATGCAGAGCAAGAGATGTTATTTGGCTGTTGTTGAAGTGGTTGGGGAAAAGAGAGCTCTTTCCAATCAATGCAGCCATTGTTTGCTTGAGCATGTGGAATAAAACATTTCAGTGGCCTAAAATGTCACTATGACCAGATATCATTTTTCCTAAACTTTCGCAGAGGAGACTCACCAGCATGTTTCGTACTTGCAGCTTTATGCTGCTACAAAATTCAATTACTTCCCTTGGAAATTCCTTTTGAAGTGTGCATAGAGCTTCTAATTCAATCTAGAAGCTGTCCACTATGTAGAATTGAGGTACCACTTTTCAGTAGCTTTTTTCTGTTTTTTGTTTCTCTTCCATGTACTTCCATGTATTTGCCCAGGTGAGCCTCCTACTGCTGACTCCCAGGTTTTCCCCTTGATATGAACTCTAAATGCAATTATTTGCTTGTTATGATGGTCCTGAAAATACTGGGAACGTTTAGATTGGTTTTTTGTGACATGAACAGAGCTGACCTCTCTTGGCATCCTCTCTTAATCTGTGGCAGTACTTGATGAAAGAGGGAAGAAATGAAATGACCTTTTCTAACCTGCAGAAATCCATAGTATGATGAGGCACTCCTAGTCTAGCTTCCTTATCTATCCCAGGCTTTCTGCTCTATCATTCGCACAGGGGTTTAGTATGTTACTAGTGGTAGTAGTTATATTTTCTTTTCTGCCTCTCATCCTCTTACATGCTTTCGCTCTTCAGTATGCTATTCTTCAGTTTCTCCCAAAAATTTTAAGAATGCCTCTCCTTCTAGATATTTACTTCTTGTAGAACTTTTTCTATTAGGATAATGCACTTTTTGCCATGTCCATGTTTCTTCAGGAAGAGTATCAGTGATCTGGTTCATCTAAGGTAATATCCTTTAGTCAGCACTATCTCTTAGTAATAAAAATGCTGTTAACAAATTCAGTTTTAAGTTATATCTCAATTAGTATTTAAAGATGCCACAAGGTCTGCTTAGCCGTATTTCTCCTGCTCAACAAAAAGAGGCTACAATGACCTATGCTGCATTGAGCTGCAATACATCTTCAGAGAGGCAGCAGCATACAAATTCAAAACTGATTAAAAAAATCATTTGACTGAGAGGCCAAAGGGTACTCCAGATTTTCTCTTTGGATTTCTCCATATAACAAATCTTATAGCAGTCAAGGGTCCTTATCAAAGACATGCAGGTACAACAAATTTGTTGCCAGGTACTTGAAACTAGGTAGAAGAAAGAAAATGTGGATTGCCATCACGATACAAAAGAGACTTGAGGAAGATCCTCAAAGTTGATTACTTCACAAGTAATCTAGAAGCTCCTCTTATTTTAGATTCTAAGCAGGTTATAATTTTAAAAATTAATTTATTACTAAGTTCCACTCTAAAGAAATATGCCAGCTTGTAAATTGTAGAACACTACTACAAATAGTCAGTGATTGAATGCTGAATCTTTCAGTAAAGGATAAAATTTTCAGAAAAACATTTACAAGAAAGAAAAAAGAAAAGAAAACAAAACACAAACAAACAAATCCAAGTCCAAAGCCAAACCAAACAAAAACCAAACCAAACCCAAAACAATAACAACCAAAAATCCCCACAAACAAACAAACAAACTAAAAGCCCCCAAACCACCCCCCCCACAAAAAAAAAAAAAAAAAACCAAAAAAAAAACCCCCCAAACAAACAAACCACAAACCAACCCAAACCAAAAAATGTAACAGTGAATGCATTTGGAAAATAGACCTCCTCTTTTCATATCCTGTTCTAGGTGTTCAGTATTGGCAAATCTAAAATAAAATCCTGCTACTCCATTTCAACACTGAATCAAGATTGTAAAAGGACAAATTAGATAAATAACCCTGCTGATCAGAACTACCTTTAAATCTCCAATCTTTCTTTTAATGTAGTTCCTAAATTAACTAGGCTTACTCAGTGTCAGTATTTAAGTTTTGAATCTTGGATTAGATACTTCTGTCAAAGGAGCAGTGAAACCACAGTCCAGTTTGTTAGGAAGTTTGGAATGTAGGAGTACAAACCAAAGCATGAAAGTATTGCTCTAATTTTTGTGACCACCAGGCATAGAATTATTATTATGAAAAGTGATAAAAATTAGGAAAATCAGGCATACTGGTCTGGTCCCCACATGACAAGCACAGTCACAGTTCCGGTCACTCAATATCCCTAAGGAAAATGATTATGCTTAAGGTTTAAACATATAAACAAGTAAATAAAGGCTTGGGTTTCCTGTCTAACCAATGAAAATATAGGTGTCATTCTGAATGTCTCTGGAGTTACTCTTTCCACCTATTTTAGTCACTGAAAACGTAGGCAGATATGACCCTCTCCACATGGATCAAAGTCACCTCCTTTAACGTCCAAGTTGCTTATTTTAGGAGTGATGTTTCTCTAAAACAGTAGGTATAAATTATCTTTCTAAGGGAAATGGGATGAATGCAGCCATGGCCTTCCCCATGTGTACATGTTATAGCAACAGTTGTACTTTCTCGATCCCTTGGAGTACTGCTTGCTTTAAAGGCAAGAAGGCAACAATGGCTCCTGCCAAGCTCAGGACTAACGTAACAGGACAAGACACACATGTATTCTGTGTAGTTCCAGGGAACCCCACTGTAAAACATTAGTGTGAGTAGAGGAGCTCTGTCTTTTCCATGATTGCCATGTGTTGTGCAATTCTCGGTGAGGCTTTACCATTGATAGTGCGGTCGATAAGATAATAAACCCCAAACCGAGTCAAGGTGGCATGTGTTGGACACTGATGTGAAATCATAGCAGAACTTTCGGAAAGTTCACCTCTGTCTTCAGAAAAAGAAACAAATTGAAAAACAGGGATATGAAAGATGCTTACCATAAACCATAAACACAACATGACCAACATTTTCAAAGCTTAGAAAAGGTTTGGGCTAAATACATTTGGGAAATTGAGTGCATAAAATTACGCATCTGTTTCTGTTTGATACCAGTTGCTAAAGTAAGCTGTATTTGATCATTCACTTTCATATTTTCTATCCCTCTGGGTTCAAATATTTTGCATTTTCACTAGGCTCAACATTTGCAATATCATGTTGTTAAGAAAACTGAATCTTCAGGATTAAAAATAAAAAAGACAAAAGAAAGCAACCTCCAAACGAACTGTCATTCCATGTCTGGAAATCTATTTTTTTTTTCTTCCAAGTCTGTCTTCCATTCCTGCATAAACTTTAAGATTCTTTAAAAGTATGTTCGAAATTATGTGAAGGGTAAAATTATGAATTTCCCACTTGGAAGAAAGTGGCTTAAATTCTATCCAATTATTTGCCATGGCAACCAGCTAAACACAAAAGGGCTGGAATGGATGTAGAGTACTGCCTCTATAATCATCACTGTATGTCCTTCAAATCATGGATATGCAGCACCACTATCCCAATCTACTTCAGGGCCATAAACCTACACGGTAATTATATGCTTTGGAACACTTCACTTAAGTGCATCAATAATATAGTGAGTGAACATATTCTTTAATTCTGCACCTGTAAATGGGGAAAAAAAAAAAGAAATATTTTTATCAGAAAAAGGGGGGAGAAAGGAAATTAGATCACTACATCATTTTTAACTTACTTTCTGATATATCAAGTCCCCACAAATTGCTAATCCTAAATTATCTATTAATAATCAACAAGTAAAAATGCTGGCTGAGGGTCCCTTTCAGAACTATGATATGTGTCTTTAAAATGAGTAAAAATTAAAAACCGCAGATAAAGGGCTTCATCCCATCAATTGTTCCTTTGCCATTGGGCTCGCTGTGTTTCCACCAGAGGATTTCCACTACTGAATTTCCATGAGTTTGCAGGGTAGTAATTTTGGAGCTCAGACTAGTGATTTGCAGAACCAGGTCCCAGGCACTGACATACATAGGGTCCGTCCTGACCCTCTAACATGTAAGTTTCTACCATTAAGGGTTATAAGGAAGGAAATACAAATTGCCATTTGCCTTTCAAATGTGTTCTGGGCAATTTGGGCCTAGATTGCAAACCAGGAGATGCAAGTTCCTTTCTGGTTCTGTTACTGAGCTGTTAACCTTTGTATGGCTGTTTGCCCTCCTGCTTTTTCCCAGCTCAGTGTTTGGCTTGTGAACTCAGTGGAGCAGGAACTGTCTCTTATTTTCTATTTGTACAGTGCTTTGAACAATGGATCTCCACTATGCCTGTCTGTACGTGCTAATACAAAATATGGTCAAGATAAAGTCAGGTCACCTTTGAAGTTTGTTGCTTCTATTTCAGGTCTGTCAAAGGCTTCTGTGTCCTGGTTTATTTTTTCAAACTTTATTAGCTGGCTCATAAAAAATATATTATTTGTCCCCATGAATTTTGCATTGCTTGTATTCTTTGATTATCAACAGCTATAATGATGGTAATAATTATTAATGATAATGTCTAACATCATTAATACTACAACTACATCTCTTATATTTTGCAAAATATCATATGCCACATGGTTTTTGGAAATCAATTCTGATTAAACATTTGAGTCTAAGGGTGAGCACAATGTTTCCATTTTGGAGCTACATATCTTTTATGAGGAACTCTACATTTGTATTTGTAGTTTTTTTCTTAGGCAATGAAAGGGAGTAGCCAACCCCAGCCAGGGAGGAGCTGAGGTGACTGAATGATTCTGCAGGACATCAAGGCAATTTAACAGAATTAAACCACAAAACTAAGCTAACATCCCCTTAACCTTCTAAGGTTAATCATACCCTAGATGTTTCAGTTCCCATACTAACTTCTAAAAATGCTTTTCTCTTCAGTGAGCAAACTCTTGGGTCAGGATTTTGTATTTTAGATTATATATTTAATAGTCACAGCTACTGAACTGATAAGATTTAATAAAGACTCAAGATTTAAAAACATTTAGATGCTTAAACCTCACAGATCAGCAAAAATACTGAAATTGTGAAATCAGTGTCCTTTAAAATGAAAAATATTGATAGTAGATGAAGAGAATCTGGCAAATATGATAAACAACACTACAAGAAACTTCATTATTCTAAGCAGATATCTTGATTTCTGAGAAATAACTTTTAGATTTTTCATACTTTAAATTATTGATAGCAGTATTTATTTATCATATTTATCATATTTACAATGTAAAATAATGAGATAATCTGGGAAAATTCTCATCTGTGCATCTCTCCTACATCATTTTAAGGTGTTAGAAAATGTCACGGCCTATGCATTCCTCCTGAACACAATAAATCTGTTAATGCTCGTCTTTATGGAAAGCTCCACCAAAGTAAAGACCTTTATTTGTCTACCAAAATAAGACTCCTGAAAAAAAAAAAAAAGTGATATATATTATGGTAATGTTTTGTGAATATTTTCTTAGGTTGTTAAAATTTTTTCATCTACGATACAACAGAAGACATAGAAGTTTTAATACACATTAATATGCCTAAAATTAAAAGGCTAAAATTTAAAAAATGTGTATTACTTGATAGTATATTGTTTACAGATATTTTACAATTAAAAATAGTTGAAGGTGAACCAGTGATCCAGTTGGATGCATATTTTACCTAGCATAAACTGTGATAAGATGTGTTTTCTGTGCCTGTCACACAATACGTATTGTGTATGAGGAAAACCATTAGAGTTTTACGAGGCAATTTGAACTGCCTGTAAAACTGCTGGGGGCAAAACAAGTTGGATTTTTAACAGCAGAGAGTCAAACAGAGTACGTGGTTCTTTCACTGACAATTGTCACTGTTCCACATAAAAATGGGATCTGTTTTTCAGATGTGAAATAAAAATCAAACATCAAACAATTATGATATGTATGCTATTTGTTTGAAAAGAATGATCTCCATGACTTTTTTACAGGAAGTATTTCCACACGGTTTCAGAAAAAAACCCAAACCAACCCCCTCAAAAAAGCAAAATTCAGGTAAAGTCTGTCTTATCTATATAAAGGGTATGAAAGTGTCAATTTTTCTATTCAAGTACTTGCCAACTGTTAGTTGCAGAGCCCCTGTACTAATCATCAGAGCAATTACACAGAAATTATATTTCACTGGCATTCGTCACTTTATTCAGAAGAATATTAAGACATTGAGCAAGCCACACTTTCATGAAGTCATTGGACAAGAAAGTATTTCTTAATTGTATTACCAAAGCTAATTGTGGGTTCTCAGAAATCACATGCTCAAGTTTGTTGGGTTACAGTAAGACTTCATTTCTTCAGTCCTATACAACAGGCATGTGATCCCTCCTTACAACCTTTATAATTTCTTTACACAATGACTCCTTTTCATACACTCACTGATTTATTATTTCCACTTTGCCAGGAGTCAGCCTTGGCAGGCTTCTCATGTCACATCAGCACTTACATTCATGGTGTGGTTGGCACTGTGATTTCTCTAGGGCCATGAACCTACAGAGTGGGTGCCTCCCAGTAGCTCCTGACCTGGAACAAGTGGTGGGTTCCTCTCCAGCACTCAGAAATTTGAGCAGTTGTCTCTGGCACCGGGGCAAAGCACAGGGTGGATGCTTGTGCACCTCCCAGCTCACACTGTATCACAGAGCAGGGATGATGGCGATCACTGTTAACCACTCAGGCAAGCTGTGAATGAAAACTTTCATCCATGACATTGAAATTTATTACCGCATCAGAAAAATGCTTAAAAATACCAATTACTGTTACAAAACCCAATTACTATTAAACAACCCAATAGAAATTTTGTGTTGTATCCCCTGTTTTTGCTTACTTGTGTAGAGTTCACCAGTAAGTTCTTCAGAATTACTTCCCTTTACTCTTGCTATAGTGATGGCCAAAATAGACACAGTGGGATTTGCTGAAGTTTTTCTAATATTAAAGTGTGTGAAACACATGAAACACATCTGTAACAAACTCATATAAGAAAAGCTATTCTACTCCAGTCCTCCATTTTTTTGTTGTTGTTTTAAGCCAGTGAATATTTATGACGGATTTCTTTCAGTAAAAAAAAATATTGCTTAGTTATGCTAATATCTGAATATGGGGGGTAGGAGGTAGGAATGGCTAAAAATCTTTGAAGAGTGTTGTTTCCTTAAGACTTGCATGGTTTTTTATGGCCAAACTAATTCTCTGTATTATCACTTGTGTTATCAAGCATGGTCTATGTCTTATTGGTATTTGGATGTGACATGACCCGCGTTATGTTGCTTTTATGATCTTAGACACATGGGAATAAATTTCTGTCCACCACTTAGAAATTTCAGCCATTTTGTGTAACGTAACATCCATGAAGAACTGTTGGCCTTGGATATTCATATATTGTTGTTGTTGTTGTTTATCTGGTAGTGTAACTGTTAATTGATAAAATAACGTAAAAGGACAATTTTAACCTGCCTCTTCTTTTCCATGACCAAAATCTAAATCTCAAAAATTCAAATCAAGTTATAAATATTTACATTTTGAGAAAGGGAAAATATTTCTTAGTTCTCATTATCAAACCCCATGGTTTTATCTCATTTCAAGGGAAGTAGCAGAGTACGGTAAAACAGTTAATTCTGATTCGGTATGAATGCAAAATCTTGCTGCAAGACTTGATGAGTTTTCACCTTCTGTGGATTCTCAGACATGAATTGTAAACCACTGCAACAGGAAAGTTTGCTGCAGGAGCACCAGCAGACTCTTGGCTGTGGAAATACAAATGATGCTTCTGTGGTAGACAATAAAAGATATGCACAGCAGGGAAAGAGAGGTAATGTTTAAGATCCACTGTCCAAATGATCATAAATTCTAAGCTCTTTTCACTCTAGGACAGTAATTGATAATATTAAAGTAAGGTAACTATTAATAATTGCCAGATCACTTAATTTGCGTACCTCTGTAATCTTAATTACAATCTCAGCAAGAATGTCACTTTTTGAACAGACAGATGAATAAAGAATGAAAAATCAGGTCTATAGGAACTATCTCTTGGTGTCATCTAGTGGTTACATTCCCATACTGCAAAGAGGAAATTGTGTGTGTAGCTTTGTTTATGTATATATATATATATCTATACAGCTATATATAAAAAAACTCATATGAACACCCACACTCATATCAAATGTTTGTTTCTGACTGAGTGGAGTAAAGGAAGCTGCCATTTTTAGCAGACAAGACAAGGATAGCCTTTCTCTGCTCTTCACTCAGGCCTTTTTGCTGTGTCTTCTTATGAGGTCAAGACACATCGACAGAGAGCTCAGTTAGCATACACTGGTGTGAAGGTGCTGTCTGCTGCCCCTTTTAGTCTGCTTGACTGAGCGACTGGGTGTTGTTAAAGAACATTCTCTGCCAACACACAAGGTATTTCCTTATGGGTGACTGAGTCACACTAAGGGGATGCTGACAGATTGAAGTGACATGCCACAAATCTGATTGCACATGGCACTGGAGGAAGACAGAGCAAAAAAGAAGCATCCCCTGTCCCTCCTGCCAGCTCTGCCTCTCCCTGCTTGAGAAGGGTATGATGCGGCTGACACTGAAACGGGCAGAACTGCAAGAAATGCACTGCCATGGAGGTGCTGAAGTGACATGGAAAAAGAAAAAAAGAAAAATAATTTTAATCTAAATCTTAATTTCTAATATAGCTCTACTAGTAACAGGAAAGGCAATAAACCTCTGCATAGGGTGACAATCGATTAAAACCCACAAACTTTGCTAGAGATACCACTCAGGAATATACATGATATCCAGGTCTGGGAGTCGTTTCTCAGGAAGAGTAGGGCTTAGCACCAGTGTTTTGTCCATAACAATGCCGCAAGGATAGTAACTTGTTTTGTTGCAACAGGGAAGGGAAATTTATAGTCTGTAGAAGTTTTTATTCTAAAAAGAAAAGATTGGAGTAGGCTTTAGCCCTGAGTAAGCAAACTTAGTTTGTATTTCCTTTATTCTAAGCCAAGATTTCGAAAACTTACACTGATTTTTTAACAAGTGACCTGATTTCATAAAAGTTTTGAGTGCAGTGATACAAAATAATTTTTGATAGGGTTTACTAAATGTTAAACGTTTCAGAAAAATACTTTGAATATTGATAAAATCTAACTTTTATTTGAGTTTAGCAATCTTGCCAGTATTTTGCTCAGATAGTTATGAATCTATATGTGGGTACCATCACCCATACTTCAAAAAACTGATCAACCTTGATCCAAGCTGAATACGATGTTCAAACAACACAAGTATATAAATGAATTAAAAAAAAAATACTCACTATCCACAGTTTCCAAAAAGTGTTCTGATTATGGAAAATGGAAATATGAAAATAACAGATTGTTTGAAAATTTGTAAAAATGAGTTTTCAATTTCAACTGAACCCATGGGAAGATAAACACAGAATCATGCTCCTTGGCTCTCCTTCCTAGCAAGGCAAAAGAAGCAAACACTGAGGAATATAATCTTTAAGAGATTTTCATGGTGGGTGACAAGTCGGATTCAGCACCAAGAAAGGCTGATACTCTGTCGACCTCCCAAAGAGTTCTGGAGCCAGATCTAGAAATAAATAGAGAAGCATGAAGCAGACAGTCACAATACACTCCAGCAGATAAACAGACTCTAAGACACCACTAGCATAAACCAGAGCAGCATAGAAAAGTACCCAAGTGCTCAAGACCCCATCCATTCTTGTACTCACACAGCTACTAGGGTAGATACTGCCATTGGCATGATATTTGCCAATCCAGATTTGAAGTCTTCTAGACTACCTAAACACAAGGTTTGGATTCATGTAACTGTAGTTGTGGGTTTTCCTTCGCTTTTAGTGTTTCACAGGCTCATAAGAAGCCCCACTCCAGGCTGGAGTTCAGTAGCATTATGCATGGCACATACATCGAGCATCTAGAGACTTTTAAAAAATTCAGCCTGAAATGCTTTTACATTTTAAACCTGATTAGAAATAACTCATTCAGATGGATGTTATGCAAGTGCACTAAAATATTTACAGCGCTGTATAAAAATAACTGCTCCAAATACTGAATCTTAGCTCTAGGTAGAGAGGGAAACTATCCAACTAAAGCAGTAAAGAAATTAGAAAGAAGCAAAATTATACAACTACATATGCTTTAT
>VYZQ01013293.1:0-17098 GCA_013400655.1 Mystacornis crossleyi | reverse complement strand
TTTTACTTACAGAGACAAAAAATAAAGTTGCTTATCCTCATGTGCATCCAAGCCCCACGTTGTGCCCTGATGGTTCAGGTGCGGCTCGGGCCATTCCCAGAGCTGGAAGTGCTCCCTCAACCCCCCCCAGGGCATCCCTCCCACCCTGGTGTGCCCAGCACACCTGTCTGCCGAGCCAGCAGGGCTAACACTCCTGGGGAAAGGGGACTTGCCCTGAGGGACTGGTAAATACAAGTTTTATGTGTTAGCCTTCTGCTTACAGCAAAATTGCGTAAATTCTGCCCACAACTATTTTGCTGGGGAAACAGCAGTGTCATGGAGGGTAGATTGTCAGCCAGACTTTACTCTCCTAATCTGAAGATAATCCCCAACCCAGATTCTCAGTGTCAGAGAGAATGGTTACAGGAAATGCCGGGACAATCCAGAACTGATGTAATGAGTTTGATGATTGGGAAACCCAAATCAATTTCGTTTACTGAGCCCCAGCAGAAATCAGAAGAGATCATGGCTTCCAGGTTAAAGACCTTTGCTCAACTTTCTGCTGCTTTGAGTTAATCTTTCTCTACCCAGCAGTCAAAGAGACCAGCACAGGTAATCTTTAACCACTGACAAGGATCACAGCATTTCTCCTCTGGGATCTGAGCTGTTCCAGCACTCGTAGCCCTTACCTCTGTCCATGAAATCGTGGTAAATGTGCCCCTTGAATGTTGCAGTACTCTGGGATAAGACGATAAACACCACCTTTGTCTACTCTGAGCCCAAGAATTCCTGTAGCAATGTCCTCTCAAAAATTATACAGCCATATCCAAAAGCAATGTGAGTCAGCACAGAGTCACTGACATTAGGAAAGCAAAGGGATAAATTCAGTTCCACTGTTGATAGGTGTCATTTTTCTCCATAAAAGATTCTGGCCGAAATCTTTGACCCAGATTTGTCTGGAAGTTTAGGCCAAGGGAGCCATTCCCACAGCTGGTGGGACCATGACAGGATTTTTCCATGGACGAAATAGCCAGCCCCAAATCAGTTGAAGAGTATTGATTATGTGCTGGATAAAGCCACAAAGATACAGCTCAGTTTTTTAACCTTGCAGTTGTTCCTTCAGTTTTGAAGCTGTTCTTCCATGGTTTCCACACAGAAAGGACACCAGCCCTGTGATTTCTATTTCCCTCAACATATCCTCTACACTGTATGTAAGAAAAATGAGAGGAAAGGACTTTTGTATGGATCAAATCACGTCCTTTGTCTAGTGACACCTTACTCACCAGGAACTCTGCATGTACAATGGAAGCACAGAATAATTTAGGCTGGAAGGCGCTTTTGGAGATCACAAGACTCCGTTCTCTGCTCCGTGCAGTGCCAGCCTCAAAGGTAGATGATTTTGCTTGGAGTCATAGCTATATATTTCCAAGGCAAGAGTCTGGCCCTCAGGTGCACGTGAAATGTATGTTGCATTATCTGTCCCTGTGTCACCTTTAGTAACATTTAAACAAACCAGCTCCTATTCTTTTTCCAGGAATTTCCCAATACTTTGGCATTTCATTTCAGAGAACTGGACCCCGACCAGTCTGCAGCAGCACTGGATGTTGCAATGCAGTTCCAGACTTTCCCCAGGCTCCCTGTGGAGGGACCAGTGCTTCACCGACAGTTGCAGAGCCCCAGTTTGAGGGAAACGGCGCTTTTTACCCCCCCAGAAACACAACCCACAAAATATCAAGCAAGTGGTGTTTCCACTGTAATTAAAAGTAGCACATTTTAGTTTGTCTCTGCTAGTTTTAGACAACAGGTGGCTTTTTGGTTTTGGGTTGGTTGGGGTTTTTTTAATCTGAGGAGTTTTGTCCTCTTTTTGTGATTAAGCAAATTGACACATACCTTCTGTAGACTTCAGATGCACATCCGCACTTTGAGTAGCAGGAGGAGTTTGCACACAGGATGCTGATATAATTGTACAGGGTATTTCAAGGTACCTAATTTCCCTAAACCTTGTTCTACTACTAGGGCAGATGAGGAATTACTCTTTGAGTAACAGGACTGGGATTAGAAATCAGCATTTTAGGAAACAGTAGATATTCTTGCTGTGACAGATTTGCAGTCTAAGATAGCCTTAAACAAAAATGATGTGTCATCAACTGGTAACAAAGAGGTGTAGGGAGGAGAGGGCGAGATACAGAATGTTTTCCAGATTTGATTTCATGACGGTTTTCTGCTGCTGGATGGACACATCCAGCCAAAATCAGTAAAGTGACCTGGTTCCTCACTTTTGTGAAGTATTTATACTGAAAACTTTGCTTCCTAAACCCCCAAACTAATATTTCAGGCTGTTCCAAAATATTCTTATGGAACCGAAGTATGGTAATGGAAGTAAGTGATGAAACACCTGTTAGTTAACTAGCAAGGGTTCTCATACCCAAGATGTGACTTTATTTTATGTTCAGAGAAAATCTCAGGTTCAAATCCAATTTTAGCCTTCACAAAAAAAAAAAGTGAAATTCATCAGCCCTAAAAGTGGAGGTTTATGCAGCGGTCTCGTTGTTGGATGAGGTCCTGGGAGATGTGTGCCATTCCCGGCTTTGCCAGTGGTGTTCAGGCTCAGCCAAAGCCAGGCTTTCCCCCCACCTCCTAGGTGTGCTGGGAAGTAAAATCTGAACATTCCCACAGAGAGCAGACAGCACATCAGAAGTTGAGAAAGAAGAATGATTGGCGAGCCCCAGCAGTGAACATGAGATGAGCACTGGGACCTGAGGAAGAGATGATAACAGTCTCACTGGCCGAAGTAAGCAATTAATATGCAGCCAGAGTAAACACTCCCTCTGAGGGTTCGGCAAAACAAGGAGCTGAAACCCCCTTATCTTCTGCACTTTTCCCTCCCCGCATGTGCTCTCTGAAGGAACAGAGAAAATTGAGGTCTCAGAGCCTTTTTTCCATTCTTTAGTCTGACTAAAGGTGACTCCGGCTCACTGCAGCGAGGGTCATCTCCCTCCCCCAGATCAATATTTTAATATGACTTATCAGAGCAAGAATGAATTGTTTACTTTAAAACCTCAGGATCCCATAAAGGGAGAGGGAAAGGTGTCCACTGGAAGCAGAGGCTTGCAGCAGCTGCCCACTGCTGGGAACTCAGAAAAGAAATCAGGACTCCAAAGATTCAAGTAGAGTCAGCAAAATGTCCTGCTAGAGAATGCCGGTTCTGCCAAGCCCTAACAACACACCAGAGGATCCTTTGGCTCTTGTCTCCGATGGTAAGTGCCGTCCTGTGCTCAATTCATAGGAGGAGAAGGAAATGCTAGAAGATATTAACAAAAATAAAATAGTGCAGGTGGATTTCCAGCACTAAGCACTTCAGCATACCAAAATAGCCACACGTGCCCAGGGCTCAGCTGTGTAGTTTAACAGGATTTAATGTCTTGGACCTAGGGATCTCTACCTGCACTTGGAAAGAGCTTAGGCTTTTGTTAGGGCAGTGCAAACCACCCTGAATGTTTATTGTTTTTTAAAAATGGGGTGGTGGGGAAGCTGACGGGACTTCCCGGGGGAACAGGAATGCTTCCAGGTCTGGCTAAATGGGAAGCACAGGTTCTGTGACCCATCTCGAAAAACCCTCTCGAAAACCCTTGTTCTTCACAGTGCTCCTCTCCATTGGAACATACCGATAATGTTCTTTAAACAGATGTCCAGCAGAAGAGAAGCAAAAAGGGGATTTTTCTCTGATAATTATGCTTTCTCCCTGTAACTTTCCCATTGTTTGGGGGTTTTTTCCTTTGCAGTACTAAAAACTAGTGGCCGTTTCTCTCTCTTTCGTTATCTTTTGTCTTGGAAATATTCCTGTTTATTTGCTGGAAGCTTCCACGTAGCTGTGGGACTATAAACTGCCTGTTTGCAGTGGCATCAGCTGCCTGGCTTTCTCCTTACATGTTCTGCAGCGAAATCGAGTCCTTCTGCCAGGATTGCTGGGCTTTCCTGCTCTGCACAGGATTGCCAGGCTTCTCCTCATTAGTAGGATCTTGCCTGATCCTTCCTGTCTGCTGCAGAGAGAAAGCTGAGTAAAATGTGTATGAGGAAGGGTAAGGGAAGACACCAACACTGAGGTGAATTAGGAAGCCAGGTACAGCACCTCTGTCCCTGTGGCATTCATTTCTCACTCTCACCAGCTGCAGCATGGGCACATTTACCAATACCAGCCTCGTGGAGCTCAGGGCTGCAGCTGCCTCCTGACTGACAGAATGTTCTGCTATGACTGGGTCTCTGCCATCATTAATTCCAAACTCGGTGCCATGTGATGCTCAGGGTGTGCTGCAGGTCCTCTCCTTCTTTCAGAGATGTCTCCTTCGTAGCTGGGATTGCACAGGAGCCTGACCTGTGGATCTGCATGTCTGCCTGTTCTGTGTGCGTGTTGAAATGCTCAGCTCTGTCCCACTGCAGCACTACGGACCCAAAACACAGACACAACCAGTGGAACGTGAAAATCCCTCGGATGTCAGCCATGCCAAGCATTTCTAGGCTTGCTTCCATGGCAGGGATGGGAATGCCAGATTATTCCTGTTGTGATAATCACTTTGGAGAAATGGAACAGCCTGATCTGGTAACCAGACAGTGAAGGTCCATTTCTCTGCTGTTCTGTCCACCAGCCACAGGCACTCCCAACCCAGCTTCTACTGCCAGCTCATGGCACTGAGTTATCAAAAACCCTTCCCTGAGGTTTGATTAGATGTAAATCAGGAATTAAAATGAGCCAGAGCCCTACTAAGTCTGCCCTGACCTATCAACACTGGTTGAATTATATTACAATTGGGAAAGACCCAGGTAAGATATAAAGTTAGATCCATGGGGTGAGGATTGGTGAGCAGACTCCTGTTACACTGTGCGGAGCAGGCTGGTGGTTCAGGTGTGTCAGTACAGGTGGACAGCAGCTCATCTGGGTGCCTTAGTGTCACCTCTCTGTGGGCACTTCGACATTTGATGCTGTAGAATTGAGTGGGCTGATTTGTGAGCCCTGTGCTCCCTACACAAAAAGGGATTGATGAGAAGGTTAAGCCCAGGGAGGAGTTCTCGGGGGATGAGCCTTTGGAGGGCTTTAACTTCCTTAACACTCTGTTGCTAAAGCAAAACTAGATCCAGAAGACTGTTGGAGAGTCTGGGTTTACTACACACGGGGAGAAAATTCTGCCCAGTATGTAAAACGGGAGTGCCTTTCTGAGCTTAAAAGTAAATGAGAGGGTAGTTGAAAAGCACCACAGCAAGACATCCTGTTCTCACCTCTTGGCACAAAAAGACAACTGCATCCCCTCCTAAGAGGCTTCCAACCATTCCACAGAGGATTCTCTTTTGAGACAGAAAGTTAAATTTTCAGTAGCTAAAAAAAAAAAAAAAAGGGCTACTGCTGTTCACCCCAGCCCTAGTTTCTAACCTACTCCATTCCATGTGCTCCTCCTTCTCTGTGTTCTCTGCCTCTCTGCAGCACTCAGATGTGATGATGGCATATAACTGAATTTCCATGGGTTACAAATCCCCGTGCAGCATGTCTGTGTGCTCTTAATCCACTCCTTAGTCCACATGATCTTCTATGGGATGTTTCCTACTCAGAGTATGCAGAAATGTTATTGGTCTAGCAGGCTAAACACACAGAGAAACACTCTGAAACACCCAGCCTGTGCAGACATGACCACTGCAGCTGTAGATCCTAGAGCTTAATTCCCTGATGCACAGGTGCTGATGTGTCCCAGAACATGCATGGAATAGCACTGGGGCAGTGGGACCAGGAGTACAGACTGACTTGGCTGTCTCGTAGGTGGGCTACTCAAAAATGCTGCTAAAAACAAGTATATGGAAATCAGATATAATCTCGGGCATTGTGAGTCCTCAGGTCTGACATAGCTGTAAAAGTCTGGTGCTGATTCTGGGCTGTCTCCACCAGTTAGAGGAAGACACAGGCCCTTGCAGGAGTCACTCCTCCCTGTCCTCAGGAATTTGTCTCTAGAAGAGTGCAGTTTACTTTCTCCAGCTGCTGTCCCTCTCCCTTGTCCGTAAGGGCACTCACAGCCACTTAGCTTTTGCATTCCCACAGCCTGCTGGGACACAATATTCACCCCAGAGCAATTCAGGATGCTGTGTCCCGCCTCCGTGTGAGAATCCTGACACATTTAAATACGCACAAACCCGGTCTGGGCTCTGTTTTGCAGGTCTTTGAAACCCCCTCTGCTGAAGTCTGCAGTGTGCATCCGTGACTCCTTCTACGGGCTAAGGACCTGCTCCCAGAGCTGTGGAGTGTGACAATGGTGTTTGTGTCCAGTCTATCAAACGCCATTATCACACTAAATAGTTCCTGGCAGACAAGGCGTCAGGGCAGGAAGGTTTGGGACCTCTGGCAGTACATCTTCCCACTGTGCTGAGGAATAAACGACCATGGTACACATGCAGCAGGATGACTCTGCTCCTTCTTTTAGAGGCAAAAGCACCAGAATATGTGAGAAATCCGTACTCTGACACATGCACTTCCAGATCCCCACTGTAAAGCACACCAGACATCCTAAGGAATCGTTACTATACTGTCATCATTAGGAGTGTGGATTTCCTTGGCACTGACAGGGCTGTGTTTACCTCTGGGAGGTCAGCTTGTGATTTTCTTTTTCCCATTGAACTGACCAGGACAATAAAACTGACAGCAATTAGCCAATAGAGTGAAACTCCATCTCTGACTTTGTCACCAAACTACAACATACATTTGGAATGTTAATTGGCTGAGATGCTCATGAAATTTTTCGAACAGAACACTTCCCAAAATTCTGATAAAAATCTATTGCCTCTAACTTGAAACACCATTTATCCAAAGCTTTTTGCTGTGTTCCCATCCCACCACGCTCAAGCCACTTGCCTTATGTTCTAAACCTCCTGTTTTGGGAACGGACACAATTTCCTCACAGAATTTCTTCTGAACACTATTGTAAAGAATAGGCATCATCTGTAGGAATTTTCAAAGGCCTAATGAAAGCCAGGTAGTAGCAGTGCACTGAGGAGCCTAAATCCCACTGAATAGTCCAAGATTTAGGCTCATAGGATGCTGTGCTCTGATTTGCAATGGAAGTGGTAACTTTAATATTCATCAATGTGTTCCAAACGTCACCTTTCCTGGCTTCTACTTCTAAGTAACCCAGCGTGCATGTGGAATGAGAAGCTTCCTATGGCTGTGAAGTGCGGAGCGCTGCTGGAAGAAAGCCTTGAGGAGCTTTCCTCATAATACATGATATTTATCATTTATAGATTATACTGTGTTTCCATGTGCAATCAATTTTATTACACAGAGTTTCCCAACAGATCATCTTCAACGAGTTACTTATTGTTCTTCCCTAAACCTTCTTTTCTTCCATGACTTATTGCCGTGGAACAATCATTAGCAATGTGTACTGCAGGAAATTCATGGAAGAACTACGGTGTTATATATTAAAACTCAGTTCCAGTCTAGATGTTTTTAAAAGAATCCTCAGCTCTCACCACCTGATCCCAGGTGCCCCTGTCACAACACCAAAAGCCTCCTCACTGCATATCTGGGGAACAGGAATATGGGTCAGTGCCGAGCTTAGCTGTGTAAAAAGGAAAAGGCTGGAGGTCCTTAGTGGAAAGGTGCAAAGGGAGAGTTCTGGGCTGGGCTGACCCACAGCGCAAGGGCAGGCCCTGTTCCTTGTCTGCAGGGCGCAGAGAAATGAATGGGAAAGATTGGTGTGGTGGGCCAGGTCCAAACCCTCTGGCACAGACTGGGCACCTGTAAGGCCACAGAGCATCGGCACTATCCAGTGACACTGCTCTGCCACTGCTGCAAGTCCAGCAGCCTCAGCATCCCAAAGCCAGTACTCTCCAGCTGTCCAAGACTTTTCCGTGGCTCTGCAGGAGCAAGACAGAAGTGGGGTGTCTGCAAGGCCTGGTGTATCATGTTTTCACAGCAGCGACTTTTCTCCTCAGCCTTGGGCTGACAAGGCGAGGGAGGTTCTCGTCCTTCCCCACCCAGCAGTGCTCTCTGGGGAGCCTGTACAAGTTCTCTGATTTGAAAGACATCTTCTACTGTTTCTCCCCCTCAGCAAGCCTTGTGTGTTCCCTGCCTGAGCACAGTATCCATTTCACATCAACAGAAAGAGTGGAGATCAGGGCTGGCATTTTGGACTAACTCTACAATTGGTAATGTCATCACAGCCTATTCTACATCATTCGCTCCTACCGAGATGCAGAACATGAATCCCCACTGCTGGGGCTCCATTATGGAATGCCTGTGCAGGCTTCCCAGCTTCTGTCTGTGATGTTATTATAGGAAACACATTTAAAATATTCAGCAAATATCCGCGTGGGCACACAGTTCCCAACCTTCCCCGGTGCTCTGGGGCAGGAGAGCACTGCAGATTCATTCTCCCTTTTACTGCGCTCAGAAATGAGAAGCTGTGTACTGAGGCTTTTATTGTAGAGCAACATGACCTTCCCAAGATGCACACAAGAATTACGTATACTAAAGTTTTTTGAGGGTAAGAAAAAAGAAATTATGGCATGATGGATCTGTATCCCTGCAGTTCACTGGCAGGTTGTGTGAGGTCAAGCTGCAGGAGTTACACTGAAAGCTCCTCCAGTAACAACTGCGTACAAACTTCTCCTGCTATGTGACTGAAGGAAAGGATTGGGAATCATATTGCCTGTTTTTTCATGGGGTCCTCCCTCCACCTTACACCTCCTGCCAGTGATAAATATTCAAGGCACAGCATTCAAACACATCAGCTGCCTCCTGAAGCTGCCTGCTGCGGAGCCCTGGGGTCACACATGTATGCACAGTGACTGGGGAGTGGGGATCACAGAGTGGCAGTGGCCTGTTCAGCCAGCACCAGGCACAGAATCAGACCCTGACACTTGCAGTCTGGTTTGGCCCTTTGGAAATGTGAAGAATAACCAAACTTCCATGACAAAGGTCTATCCTTCTGCAGAGGTTAAAACCACTGCAGACGTTCTGGTTACAAGTTTCCTGATTTTCCAGTTTTTGTGAAAATTCTTCTGCACTCCAGACTCGTATTTCAGGCCCAGGCTGACTGTTTTCCACACCCACTGACTTTCTCAGTAGGTGAGGTGGTTATTTAAGCTCTGAAGCTGGACCCACAGTGACTTCCTGCACTGTGCACTGGATTTCAAGCTGTCTCCTTGAGTCCCTGGAGGACCAATGGACTCTGATTCACCCACTGCTACCACGAAGATTTCTTGAACACTCAGGTGACATTTCCAAATGTGCCCACGGTTCTACTTCAAAAGGAACTGAGGAGCCCAGTTTCCACCGAGCAAGAAATTTCTAAGAAATAGAGACATCTTTTGGGAAAAAAAGATCAAATAAAGAGTTTTGGGTCTAATGTTTTGTGGATATGGACATAGACACTGAAATGCCTCAGGCATTTTAGAAAAGCATCACCACTGCAGTTCAGTGGTTTTTAAAGCACTAAAAACTGTGAAAGAATAGGTTAAATGATCCATTTCTACCACCTGAAAAACTTCACATCAGGACTTAGTTCTGCAGTAGTTGGTCTCCTGTACATCAGTTAGTTGAGAACTACTAAAATCTCAAATGCTTTGGAACCACTCCAGAGAACTTTGTCCTGTGTCACAGCAGGAATTTAAACTGCAGATGTCTGTGTGATCCTGCCTCCTTTGCCCTCAGTGCACAGACACTGACCCCTGTAGGCACAGTTGATCTAACCTATTTCAGATGTTTGGTTTTCAGCTGACCTGCACTTTGATCTCAATTCCATTGGGAAGTGGAGAGAATCCCTTAACTGTGCAGGGAGCCCAGGATATGATACCAACACTGCAGCCAGGAGGGTTTCTGTCACTGCACTTCCTGATCTGAAACTGCTTCCAGGTGCTGAAATCCTCTGGATGAAATGGGTTATAGCAGAGGGAGCTGTTTGGCCACACGCAGACCCCAAACGTGTCCTTCAACAGGATCAGTGCAAGCACAACAGTAGTATCACACTGGGGTGTAGGGAAACAAGGAATTTTATGGAGAATCACACAAGTTGGCCATCTTTAAGCTGATGGCATCACTTTGTGAGGACCATAAAGATGCTGATCTGGGGGCGGATCGGAAGACATGTATGTCCAGTCATGAATGGCTTTGTCTTTTAATACAAGACGTGTAAGTGGGAGAAAAAAATTACAAGAGTAGGATTGTAGTAGGATTACAAATGCAAAAATCTGGGAAAGAAAACAATTTCTCTATAGCAGCCTGAGCAACAATACTGTGCAAAACTTGTACTTGTAAGTGGCATCTTAAACATATTGATGTTTCCATAGCAGCTGAACCCACAGGGCCATGGATGTAGACACAGAGAAGATGTTCTTCTCCAATACCAATCCACAGAAGGGCTGTAAGAAAATCCAGGAGATGGCTTAGTTTGTTTTCAAAACCTTGCCCCAGTGTTTACAGTGCCTGTAAATCTCAGGCACCAAGTGCACAGGATCAGCTCTTTCCTTTGTTGCTGGCATCAGCATCAGGATGATTCCAAAACAATGTCAAAAGGCAAAAGACTGAAGTTATCCCCTCAGGTCACTGGTGCCTGTCACTGCTCCATGTCCTCAAGAGTAGTTTCCCAAGGTGGAATAGTGAGACTCAGTGCTCTGAAGAAATGAAGTCTCTATGTTCTCTTGCCTTCTTGGGCGCCACTTTCTTTAGCGCTGATGAGTTTGGCAGATTTTTGCTTTTAGTGGACGTTGTTTTCCTCTGTTTCTGATGGGTGGTTCGGAGAGATTTCAGCCCCAGCATCTCACAGTACTCATTGCACTGGTGGAGGGCTCTGAACTGCTCAATGAAGGAAAAGGAGCAGTTGCCTTTAAACCCCTTGTATCTGTAGTAACAAACAAACAAAAAAGCCAAATGGGAATTCAAGATTCATTTTCAGCACGGGGAGGCAGAGTATGACTGCTGACTCATAAGCAACTTGAAAACATTAAGCAAGTCTCTTCTACCCATGCTGGCTTGAGAAGCATTGACTACCACAGAAACCCAGACTGGGTCACTGGGAGGTGAGGGGAACCAGGTAACAAGTGGTGACAGAGAGGGAAAAGCATTAGAGGCAAAGCTCTGTGGGCTGGGTTCTGGCACTGTCTTTCACGGCATTTAGTTGGGAATAAAACTGTCTGCTAGCTACTTTTCTCAGTAACACACAAATGAAGTCCATGCTCCATCATTCTCTGTGAACAGTTGTGCTGGCCACCATGAAGAGACAAGGTTGTTGCATGAGGTGTTGTCAGGACCAGCAGCTGTTTCCATCCAAACACGAACATCGCTCCGTGCTATGCTGCTCCCCTCCCTGGCTGCCTACAGCATCTCAGGGAGCCCGGCCCCTCGGGGAAGGATGGGAGGAATGTTCCTGAGGAAGGCAGTCTTACCCAGCCTCCACAGCACCTCCCACCACGGGCACGTGTATCCCTCTTCTCCTCACCCTGCCTCTGGTTGCTGACAGTCCTCCCAGAGCCTGCTTTTTAAGCTGCATCAGCTTGTTTTAAAAGGTGCGCCTGCTCTTCAAAGGAGTAGTTTTGGTTAAATTCTCAGGATAGAGAAGGGAGAAGAAAGGCCAGCGTTCTCCCCTCATTTTTAATCCTAATCAGTGTCTGTTCTACCCTCTTATCTTGGTTTGCTGGACATCCGGTGTCCTCAGAGGTGAACTGCAAGTTGTCACTACGCAAAACCAACCGAACAAGACTTGGTACTGAAACGAACGGACGATGCTCATTCCCAGCATCCAG
The DNA here is from genome assembly GCA_013400655.1 of Mystacornis crossleyi. NCBI lineage: Eukaryota > Metazoa > Chordata > Aves > Passeriformes > Timaliidae > Mystacornis > Mystacornis crossleyi. The sequence goes on along the minus strand of VYZQ01013293.1, from coordinate 5,344 downwards.
AAAACTTCCTTCCTCAGGCAAACTGCACAGTGCTAAAGAGAACACTGCTGCTCTGAGGAGGTGAGGCTCCTGCTGACAGGCCCTGCTCGGGAGACCCCACTCAGCTGGCTCTGAACAGCAGGTGAACCTCAAAGGGATTTTCCTCTCCTCTCCAAGTAAGCTGTGTGTTTGTTTAACCAAAGGAGGTTGAAGAGGAGTGCCATTGTTACCTCAAGACTATATCCTGGAGTCCAGCAGGATCATTAACAACTCTCTTGCTCCCTTGGAGAAATCAGAGACTTCAGCCTTCACTGAGCTGCTCTCAAGAGCTCACAGGTACCTGTTGTGTTGGTGGATGTGCCAGACACGCCCATAGAACAGGAGTTCCACAGGCAACCACACCTGCCCTCAGCAAGGGAATAGCTTCTATCCAGCACCAAACCAAACCAAATCTTCCTTAAATCTGAAGGGGAAATGTTGGATTTGTCCTCAGGCTTAAACTCCCCAATGCCTCTTGTTACCATGTGGAGCAAAGCTAAACTTGTCAGTGCCCTGGAACCAAGCAGAGTTTCAGATCCAGACTTGGCAACCAGCACTCCTGTTAATGACCATAACCATGGGTTACGGTGCTCCTGATTCCTTCCTCGTGCACCATTCCTGGATAAATCCCTGGGCTCTCGTGCACAGCTCTACTCTGCTCACTGCGTGCACAGAGCCATGCACTGCTCCGTGTTATTTTTGCTTCCATTCGCCAGAGAAGCTACAGAGTAGCTGATTTAAAGGCTCGTTTGCCTGGCTCCGGTGCGGCGCTGTGGCCACATCAAAAACGCTTCCCAGGCGTTCCTGTTCCTAGGTCGGCTTCGCCCTCTCCTGACAGAACTGCACTGCAGCTCCTGCAGCACCCTGACCACACCACCCTGCTTTGGGCTCCTCTGCTTTTCAGTGCCCCGGCAAACACACAGAGCAAGGACAAAAGATCAAAACTCCTTCCTGCACTCACTGCCGACCCTGTTCAGGAGGACAAAAGAGATCCGCTCTGTGTCCTCTCTGCCAGCACAGTCCAAGCCACACCAATCCCACGCTGCATTTCTGGCTCGGTAGGACCCTGTGTTCTCCCTTCACGGGTCCAGGCTAGCTCCCAGCAGCTCAGCTGAGCACAGCCCAAAGCAGCAAGACCTAGCAACACACAGGAGCTCTGGGCACTTAGTTGTTTTTCCCCATGCACGTTCATAGAATTAAAAATCCAAACTGCAGACATTAATGCAGAGCTCGTCTTTCCAGGAAAGGAGCATGAAAACAAAATAAAGGACCAGGAAAAATCTGTCATCTTGCAGGAATACCGTTAGCTAAATAACAAACAAAATGATACTCACCATTTTCAGGAGGTTGTTAATTTAGGGAAATTATTTTCCTTTCCATATGTCTGAGGTGATCCTTACTACAGCTTGCATTGTGTGTTCACTTCCTCACTTCACCTTCCTCCTCCCCAACACAATGTGTGTTTTTATGGGAGTAATTTCCCACAGTGAGCTGAACAATATCCACTAAAGCATTTTTATAAATCTTCTGATTCCTGAGAAGAGTGTTGCCTAAATAAAATATTTATGACTTCTTTGGTTTGTAACAAGATGATGTACATTCATTTCAACTGCTTTTACTTTGGATCCACAGCTGAAAGAGTAAATCAGTTTAACTGAATTGATGCCAGCCTGCAAATGTTCAGGATTTTCCCAGAATATGCTAGAGTCACATGTTTAATAATTTAGATTATATTGTGAGGCTTTTTTCTTGTATGCCAGGTATACAGACAATGTCCAATTTAGAATAAAGGCTGAACACATGATCAGATCTTCTTTCTCCTGCCAGATTCTCATAGGAGAATATGAAATTAAAGCACTTACCCCCAGCCCCTTTCCCTGTCCAGCAGCCACTGCCTACTCCTATCACAGCTCTGCTGGCCTGTGGTATAACTAGAAGCCTTAATTAACTTAAGAGAAGTGGACTAAAGTTAGAACATTACAGGCCTACATCTTCACACATATGCTTAAGTCTCCCCAAAAGAACTGAAGCCTTTGCAACACCACTAGAAAACAGGCTCTAGAAATGCCCCGAACAATCTTTAGTTAAGGCTCAGTATTGCTGTTTTGAGAGAGAAAGGGGAGACCATCAAATCCCTTCACAATTGTCCTTGTTTATCAGGGAAGTGGCCAATACACAGCATCCACCAGAGAAGAGTCTTTAGAAAAGCTTGTGTCACCAATACATATCCCAAAGCCCTGGGCACTTTTGCTGGCTGCAGGAGGGATTCCAGCTTGCCTTCTACCCCGGGCTGCGGCCAGTGCTGGCCCCGTGTGTTCAGCCCTACCTTCCCCCAGCTGATGGACCATCAGCAGCCTTACCTTCTGTCACCAGAACTCTTCCTGTCACTTTTGAAATGCCCTTTGGAGAAGCCCATTTCAAGGGAGGCATGCAGGAAAAGCAAAGCTAAATCTACAGGGTCATCTCATTCTTTCAGAACAAAATAAATGTGTTTCCTTTACAGGTGGGTTTCCATAAATAGGAACACAAAGAAGTTAGAAGAGTTAGATGAGGACTGTTCTCTTCTAAAGTTAAAGCAAGAATGAATTTCCAGTGCACCCTGCCCCATCCACATTTCACTGTGAAGAGTCAGATGAGTAAAGCACAGCCACGGAGAGGAAGGAATCTCGTTCACTCACCCTTTGGCCAGGGTTGCTATGCCAACATCCGTTAACTTCATCCCTACACCTGCAAGGCAGCAAGCAAACACAGAGCTTAGCTCACGCTGGAATTCCTAGGACAATCTTCACATATGGACACCGTTAGTGTTATTTATTGAGTCCCCTTTTTAATTTTAATTATTTTTCACAGTTTTTTTCAAAGCATTTTAAAGCAGCCCAGTTCAGAAGAGGATGTTCTTTGTGTCACCAGCAATTTCTAGAAGTCAGGCTCATGCCACTGTTTTTCCTGCCATCACTTGTCAAAGAATATAGGATGTTTCCTAAGATTCCAGCTTTTTCTGTTTTTCTTCAAGAAAGGTCTGCCTTCCCCTGTCCCAAAGACATTGCAGGACTGAGGAGGAGTCGCACCCATGGGAGCTGAGGCAGCACTTAGGAAACACCAGGGTGTTTCTTCACTATTCTCCTTTTTGAGGGAATCTATTTCTTCAAAACTAGCCAGGACACAAATGTCGAGCATTCCACGGCTGAGTGATTGTTGGTGAGTATTTAAATACAAGAAAAAGGGGAGGACTAGGGTGTCATTGACACCTGAAGTCTTTCACTCAGCAGCCATTTCATTAATCTCCGGGTGGTGAGACAAAAAGCCAATTTTGGCTCATACTGAGTGTCCTGATTCACTAAGGTACACATGAAAGAACAACTCTTCCTTTAAGAGTGTAAGATTTGGTTTTCTTTTCCAAACTGTCCTCTTACAAGAACATAAGCTAGATAAAAATTGCCCCTACTCAGACAACTCACCTTGCAGGTCAGTGATAAGCAAGTTCCCGTTGGTCTTCTCATACACCCAGTGCTGGAAGGTGCAACACTTCTGGCCAGCCTCTGAGTCTCTTCTCAGGAAATTCACTTCCTTGCCATCCTTGACTGAGTATTTCACAAACTCCCCAACCAGCTCCTCCTCCACTGTGGCATAGGGGATGTTATTAGCAGGGCGATGAATAAGAAAAATCGGAATGATTCTGAAATCAAGGGATAGAAACTAATAAAATCCTGAGAACTCTCAGTGAGGGAGTAAGAAACAGACAGAAGTGGCCAGGGACCTCGGGGAGTGAATGAACAGCCACCAACTCTAAAGCAAGACACAAGAGCTGTAACACTGTTCCCAAGTTTCATCTTTCCTCTTCAGTCCTAGCAATCAGTGGGCTGCCGTGGCACAGGACAGTATACATAAGCATATACATATATAAAATATATATTTATACTCACTCTGGTACTTCTCCAAAGCCTTCCAAGGGTTCAGCTTCAGCTGCATATAACTTTGCATACTCTCTTGCGGTATTTTGGACATAGCATTCCTGTATTACAACAGACATGCCTATGGGAATATTGCTCAAAACATTCAACAGATCATCTGTTTGAATATGAGGACAGCTTTTGCCCACAGTTCTGGCTTGCAAAGGCCAGGGGCAGCTCACCTGCAGCGCCAGGCTGTAGTTCTTCTGCAGCAGCTCGTCCCTGCTCTTGGTGCCGTAGGTGAGGGCGCTGTGCACCTTGAGCACGCAGGGGTGGCCGGGGCCGAAGGCGGGTGCCAGGCCCTGCAGGACGCGGCTGCGGAAGGCTCTGCGGTGCATCCCCTCACCAAAGTGCAGCCCCTCTGTCGTTATTGCTCCATGGAGTGTCCCACCGAAGTAGCTGGAGCTGAGGGGATCTTCTCTGAACATCAGCTGCATGAATTCGATTTCTTCCACACCTAAAACACAACGGGAATCTCTGCAGGCACAGGGAGGGGTGGGCGTGGGAGAGCAGATGCATCTCTCCAGAGAGGAGGAAAAAATGCTCAGTGGAAGCACAGCTTGTGCTACTGAGGGCTGGGACCCCGCTCCTGAGAGGCAGCTGCTTGCCTGTACCGTCTAAAATCAGCATGGAGAAAGGTGGCAGCTCAGGGTCATACGGAGAGAAGACAGAGTGTAGCAAACAAGTCTGTTACAGGGGAAATCAAGGAAGATTCTGGATTTCACCCCTTTAAATGATCACTGTAATCCAAATGGGAAAAAATTGTAAGGGGAAAAAAGTTAAGCACTGAGAGAAACTAAAAAATTCCAGCTGCACTTCAAATGTCTCTAATCATAACATTTCAGTGACCATCAGTGGCGAAGATAAACAGGAGAACAGAACTACACAACAAGGAAATCCTTCCAGCTGCCCTTTGCATTTACCTCTGGTTTAGGCTCTGTACACTATTGCTTCTCTTTGAAGCACAGAGGAAACACTGCACGGATAAGGGCAGAATTAGAACACTCCTTAATTCCACCGAAAATTCTCTGATTAAAAGTTATACAGTGCTGCTACAGGAAAAGTCCTGTCTTTATCTGCACAAGGAAATAAACGCTTAATTTTAAGTCTTCAAGGAAAAGAAAGAAAAGTCACCATGCCAACCGAAGGCCTGGATCTCTGCAGGCTGTTCAGGAATGACAGCCCCACTGGCCAGGCACTATCTTTAGCTGCAGCACAGGACGCATGCCAGGCGTCACTGAACACCAGTTAACACACAGGGAAAGCATTCCAAAGCTTCATGCTTGCCTTTCTCCTGGAGTACAGTTACACAGCAGGTGACCTGCAGGGACCGCGTGTTTGTGCCAAAGAGCTGCCACTGCTCTGTGTGTGTGTGT
>VYZQ01013288.1:38803-49835 GCA_013400655.1 Mystacornis crossleyi | reverse complement strand
ACTCCTGTCCAGTCTCTGTTTCTGGGTGACTGGAGAAGGCAACAGTATGACTTACAAAAGAGCTACTGACAGTTCCTCTGCTCTTCCCTTGCATCCCAGGCGTGTCCCCCGAGCCGGGTGACTCACGCTGACTGACGTTACCGCTGCTTTCCTTCCTCGTGGCCACACAGTGTGAGTGGGAGTCTGAAACCTTCCTCACATCAATGAGGAAAATGCTGCTGGGAGCTGCAGCACTACCTGCCAGCGGAGGTTAACAGAGTCAGGTTTCCTCTCTGCTCCGCAGTGTTTACTCCAAACTGCCCTTACAGGGAGGCTGTGGCCACTGGGAGTTGAAGGTTACATTTTTTAACAAGCTCCTTTGGTCTGCTTTGCTTAATGAAAGCAAATGCCATAACGTGTATTTTTAAAGCACCTAACCCATGTTCTTCCTAATAACGTGTATTTTTAAAGCACTTAACCCATGTTCTTCCTAAAACTAAGTTGGGATTTGTCCAGGCTTTTGGTCCTGATGGTCAAGTGGGGTGTGTGCCTGGAGAGTTTACCACTGTCCTCTCTCTGGATCCAGGAAAGTGATGCTCTGGTTTTTGTTATTGGCTTTGGACTTGCTGGGAAGCACAATGAGGCATTCATTTTTGATTAGCTGATTGATGACACTGCATTGTCACAGAATATGGGATTTTTCTAGACTACCATTCCCATTTCCAAAATGCAATCTAATATCTGGGCTTTGGAAGAGGATGAAAGAAGTGAATATGATAACTGCCTATTGCCGAGCATCAAAACAAGATTTTTATTTTTTTAAGAAAGTACAATGTTTATTTTCCTTGTGTTGCTTTATCCTTTAAAAAGGAATAATTTAAAAAGTGGTTTTGACTCTGCCTTTGTTCCAGTAAAAGGAGCAAGGCTGTGGGTCTAATTGTGATGTAGCTTACGCTTGTATCAGGCCCAGTGCAACTTACACACACTTTACACGCCTTGATTTGAATGGGGTATTACATTTAAATGGGCAGTAAGTATCTAAGTATGGTAGATAATGTAATATTTGCAACAGGGTACGTAGTTTTTTCTGGCTGTGTTTTAGGCCCTTTGCCGGGGCAGAGTTTGGAAATGTTGTTGTCAGTCTGTGCAAACAGAGCAATGAGTCATTTTGCATTCTGAGTACAACGTGCAAAAGCAGCTTTTGGGAGGGCACTGAAGGGGGCTGGGGGGAGGCTGTGCCAGCTGCAAATCCAGCCCAAAAACTGTAAACATGGGCTACTGAAACAAGCCGGGCTTCAGTGGCTGTGACATCCTCCAAACTGAGCGCGAGCTGAACAAATATTTTGTTGTCTCAGACAGAAAAATGAAAACCTACCCAGCCATTGGTTTCTTCCTCCTCTTCGTGATCAGCTATGGCTCTTCAGAAAACTCCAGCACTCCTCGGGGGTGTGGACTGGACCTTCTCCCTCAGTACGTTTACCTGTGTGACCTGGATGCCATCTGGGGGATCGTTGTGGAGGCGGTCGCAGGGGCAGGCGTGCTGACCACGTTACTGCTGATGCTGATTTTGCTGGTGAGGCTGCCCTTCATCAAGGACAAAGAGAAGAAGAGCCCCCTGGGAACGCACTTCCTCTTTCTCTTGGGGACTCTGGGACTGTTTGGGCTGACGTTCGCTTTCATCATACAGGAAGATGAGATGGTGTGCTCTACCCGAAGGTTTCTGTGGGGAGTTACCTTTGCTTTGTGCTTCTCGTGCTTGCTAGCCCAAGCCTGGAGGCTTCGCAGACTCGTGCGCCACGGGAAGAGCCCGTCTGGCTGGCATCTGGCTGGGGTGGCCATCTGCCTGATGCTGGTGCAGGTCATCATCGCAACCGAGTGGTTGATCCTGACCATCGTCAGGGACAACAAGCGGGCCTGCAGCTACGAACCGATGGATTTCGCCATGGCTTCGATTTACGTTATGTTCCTGATGGTGTTTACCATGGGATTCTCGTTTTTCACTCTCTGTGGGAAGTTTAAGAAGTGGAAGAAAAACGGAGTATGCCTCATTATAACGCTTTTTTTTTCCGTTCTGATTTGGGTGGCCTGGATGACTATGTACCTCTTCGGCAACGCGGAGCTCCGGAGAAGAGACCAGTGGAGTGATCCCACTCTGGCTATTGCTCTGGTGTCCAGTGGTTGGGTGTTTGTTATTTTTCACGCCATCCCAGAGGTCCACTGTACCATCCTTCCATCGCAGCAGGAGAACACACCCAATTATTTTGATACTTCACAGCCAAGGATGCGTGAAACCGCTTTTGAGGAAGATATTCAGCTTCCTCGGAGCTACATGGAAAATAAAGCCTTTTCAATGGATGAACATAATGCAGGTAAGAATTGGCTATGAAGGACTGTATTTTCCTGTAGTGTCAAGAAAACTCTCTGTATGAGATGTTTTTCAGGTGTTGAGAACGAGGGTCGTGAGAAATGCAATGATTTGCACACTACGCATTGTTCCCTTTTACAATTTTCACCAAGATATCACCTAGTGAGGGAGAAAAATGAAAAAAAATGCAGAAAATACATGTGTTAGGTTAAAATGATTCTTCTGCATGCTGGTTTTTCTTTGAAAAACTCAACAATTTCATATGCAAAGCCACCACCAAAAGAATAAAAAAATTCACTGTGGAAAAAATAACTTCTATTTTAAATAACTTAAATGACGGGTTTTTGTAATTAGCAGTTATCAACATTTAATACAAAATATTTTCCCCAAAACCTCAGAAAAAAAATAAAGTGGTCTGTGTTACAAAATGCTCAGCCGCCTGAGCAGCAAAATAATTATTATTAATTATACTTCCATTAAAATGGATTTAGTGCCACTTTGTGTCCCTGTGGGGGAAGAAGTGCCAAGTGGCTTACAGACAGTTCAAAGACAGCCTTTGTTCTGGGGACTCGAGCGTCTGAGGTTGCAGAGAGGTTTCGAGGTAATTTGCCTTCCTTGTCGTGGCACGATGTGTGGTGACACGTCATTAAAATCTGCGCTGGAGACGTTTCTGAGCGGTTGCTGACAGGAGCAGCAGCAACAACTGGGTGCTTCAGAGAGCCAAACCAGTGGAGAACGTTTAAGCCACGCTGGAAATCCCTCCGTGAGCAGCAGCGGGAAGCAGGAGCCCCGTGGGGTCCTCAGGGGGGCTGTGGTCTGGTGCCGTCCCACGCGTGGATAAAGGATTTTGTTCCGGGCCACGCTGATTTTTATTCACTTTAATTGAGAAGAATCCTGGCGTGGTATCCCAGGCGGTAGCTGCCACGTTGCTCTGGCTTAGGGCACGTGGTCCAGGCACTTCACCTTCCTATCCATCTTCCCGTGGCTTTGATTTCCTCTGGGGTCGATGTTTCCTCTGCGTGCACAGCAGACACGGAGGAAAAGAGCGCTTTTGTTTGGCACAGTGTCGGCTCAGGAGGACGTTTCTTCCTCTCAGGTTTTGAGCAGGAACTCAAAAAGTAGGAGTGAACTTCCCTTCTTCCAGCAGGGCAGTTTGTTCTGTGAGTAGGTACCATAAGGGCAGTGGTAAAACAAAAAAAAAAAAATCACGTGAATACAAGAATGGTTGTTATCACTAATGTTCCAGAGCCAGAGGCAGTTGCACTGTGGACTGTTAAAAGCACTCTTTTTTTTCCTGTGGTGGTTTTTTTTTTACTGTCCTCCATCCCCCATTAAATTAATTTCATAGTAAAGTAACTGCAGTGGCTTCAGTGAAGCTATTTCTGGCTAAGGCAGATCTAAGAACAAAACTGGATCTTTCACTCTGTATCCTTCCCATTCATGGATGCATTAAAAAAAAAAAAACTGGAGGCTCCTTTTTGATCTAATCATTCATTAATTAGGGGTTTTTTTGTGAAATGGATAGATGTATGATAACTAAAAAATCATTATTCTGTCTATGATAGTGCAATTTCTGTTCTGTTTTAATCTATCTGAATTATAGTACGATACAAAATAGATTTCCTTATCTGATGCCCTTATTAATATATACCGTAATAAATGCCTGTCATTCCTATTCCCATGGCATATAGGAATTTTTAATACATCAAAACAGATTAAATATTCCTTTGCAGCAGTTCTTTAAGGACTGGCTTGCTTCAGCAGGGTTTGGAGACCAAACTTAGTAGTATGGTAGAGACTTGAAGTCTAAATTAAATTTAGATACAGGCAATCAACATTAAATCTAAATACAGGCAGTACTAACCAAGTCACTGATCCCTGTGCTGATGGTTGGCAGTGGCAAAGCACCTGGCTCTGCAGAAAATGGAGAAAATGTTCTCTTCTTTCATCCATTTCATTAGCCTCAATTTGAGAATTCATCGTTAAGAGTTCGGAAATTAACGGAAGGGTACTTTCCTCAATTTATTCATACTTAAGAATGATGTTGAAGAATGGATGATCTACTAGCTGTAAGTTCAGGAAGATATAAGCAGAAAACACCTCTCAGTTCCCTGATTAATCCTTGTTTCAGTAGTTAGCTTTAAACAGAAAACATGCCTGGGCAAACGTATTTTCCATTAATTCTTGTTATTTCCACTAATACTTGTATAAAACAATTTCATAACTCAGCTCTTTTTAAAGATTTTAAGGAGCATTTTAACAGCCTTCAGGTTCAAACAAGCCTATGTCCCCCAAGGTTCCTTCTTCCCTAGCAAAAATGTGGCTTCAAGTTATGTATTGCAACAAGAGCTGCTCTATTCCAGGAACAACACTGAGCATTAAAAAATCAAACTTATTTTAAAGTCAGTATTTTAAACATCGTTTAAACATCATACTAATCTGGGATTTTAATATGCATATGATAGGTTGAAATATCTCTTTTAAAGAGTTGTTTTCAGAGGTGTGCCATTTAAAATCATATTAAAGTATTTAGAAAGCCTGGACAAAGAGGAGTTGACTGAGTTGTCAGTGCTCTCTGGAAGTGCAGTGCACACAAGCAGGGTAACCCCTGTAGGCAGAGGGAATTTTCCTTAAACAAGAGAAATCTGGATGTGAAATGTGGAATGCTACAGCTGTCAGGAAACCCCAGCCCAAGCAGCTCTCATTAAATTTCAGGTATCATTAAATTTCATTTAATAACTTCTGGTACTACCAGTCACCGTCCCAGCCAATGCCTAAAAGCAAAGTGAACAAAATTTAAAATGTGTTAAAAAGAGGCTTTGACGCAGTTGCTCAAATGTTCTCAGTACTGCTTGTTTCTAACCTATACATCCCTATACATCCCTATGCAACTGTATTTAATAGTAATGTAAAAAGTACAAGGAAAAATGGTAAAACTGGTGTGAGAAAAAATACTCAAAAGGAGTATTTTGTCTACAGGCTTTATCAGAGTCTCAAAAAAAAGTGTAGACTGTTTGCAATTATAGGGAAAGAAAATTCAGCAATGTGAAAGTGAATTTACTGGCTCTTCAAGATAGCTTTGAGATGACTGTGGGTATTTTATGTAAATATTCTGTATAAATGTGTAAATATTTTAGTGATTGTACGCACGATAAAGATTTTTTTTTCCTTTGTGTGTACTAGCAAATACCAGTGCAATCATGTGTGTTTATCACACAAGAAGTGGTCAAATAGCAAACAAAAAAAAAGTTGCTGACCTTGAGATGGTTAAATACCAAGTAAAAAATACTTAGTTCCAGTTTAGGCATTTTCATAATTCCAGTGTTCTGCAAAAATACCTAATTCTAAAACACAGAGCAAGTGAGGGTTTATATGTATCCGAACTGAGCATTTGCAGGGTGGAATTTCTAAATTTCCATGCTAAATCAATACTGTTCTTCATCTTGGTGCACAACTCCCAGGGAGAGGAGTAGCAGTGGATAGAGGACAGCAAATGGCAGTGGGAGCCATTTAAATCTTCTACCCAGAGCAACCACACTGGAGATAAACCCTGGCTTCACTGAAGTCCGTGCTGAAATTCTCATGAACTTCAGCTCGTTCACGATTCCAGCCCGAGTGTGTAGGATTGTAATTTGAATTAAATCGCAGGGAAATTCTCGCCCCAGGTGCCTGAACTGGGCACGTTTCTATTTAGCAGCTGACAGATGAGCATCGCCCGCTGCGACCACGCGCGGCGTGTGGATAAATGAGCTCTGTTCCCTGGCCACGTCTGAGCTCAGTGAAGCCATTATTTACCCCCGAAATTAAAGAGGGAGTTTGTGTGTGCCAGTCCCCAGCCTGGTTTAGAGAGAGCAGCATATCCCTGGCTATTCATATCTCTGGTGCAGAATTTACATCTTGAACCCAACTCGTGCTAAAATTAATGGGGAGACCGATTTATTCCTGGTATAAACATTGCAAAGGACGGTCAGTATCTCCTCTTTTGCTCCAGTCATTTGCCATGTTTAAGCTGTTCGAAAGCAATATTTACTCGGTCTTTCGAGTTTCTCAGAGTAAATATAATCTGAAACATCTGGAAAATCCTTATATGCTAGTCACGCCGAAGTAATGCTCGGGGGGTTGTGAGCGTTGCTCGCTGGCTCGAGCAAGGCTTTGGATCCCTGTCCACCGGGTTGGATAGAAAGCAAAATGTAATATATTTTACTTAATTAACCCCGCAGCACCCAGCCCAACACGGGGAGCACTTGGCAAAACGCTTTGTGCGAGACCCACCACAGGTTCAGTGACTGAAGACCCTGAGCTCCCACTGAAAGGAGATTAAGCAAGCTTCAAAAATTTAGTTCCAATAAATTTCTTCCCCCTCCGCAGCACACAGTTCAGTTCACGTAAATCCGATTCTTCTTGAGATCCGTTCCCAACGTGTAAGAGGAACAGCTGTCCAGAAGCAACGTGGAAGTGAAAATCAGTGGCAGAGTTGCCCATGACTAAACTGGAAGGAAGACACTCTGTGATCGCAGAGCTTTAATGGTGTTCTAAGAGCAATCTCTCTTTTCCAAACGCAGCCCTAAGGACAGCAGGATTTCGGAACGGCAGCTTGGGAAGCCGGCCTAGTGCTCCTTTTAGAAGCAATGTTTATCAGCCAACTGAGATGGCAGTTGTGCTAAATGGTGGGACTGTAAGTATCAAAATGTGATGATTTAAGGAATCGTTGAAATGCACTGCTATAGACAACCACTGCTAATTGAGAAACCTGCTTTCGCTTATTCACAGCAGGGGGAAAGCTATAAATGAAAATTTGAGGCAGCAAGTATGCATGTAATGCTTCCCTTCCCTCTAGAAAATATGTAATTAACAGGTATTTTGCATTTGTTTACTTGGCTATTCACATTTTGCAGCGCAGCTTCAGTGAACCGAGGTTTTTTTGTGAGACAACATATTCAATGGCCCTTTCAAATTAAATTTGTGTTAAGGTATTTAACATAACTATTAAGTGACACTTTTTATAACCTGGTTTTTTTTTTCAAGACGATGTGAAAACATGGCACAGATGTTTTCAGGCCGTACATTACTTTAAATAATTGTTGCAGATAATGGTGGTCTCTCACATATCCTCCATTTTCTTGTAAAATACATGTAATTCTTTGTAACTTACATATCTGTACATCTCTTGAAAAGGGATTCATAAAAGAAGAATATAGACTATTTTAATGTTAATAGCATTGATTTTTCCTCCTTGGACAATAGTTTGGCATGTCATTCTTTGATAGGCCTGTATCTTTGCAGCCTGGTTGTTGTAAGATTGGTTTAGTGATGCCAAACGGACTTTACAAATGTTTTTCATGTGACGTCTTAATTTTCACTTAAGACATTTCATACAGCAGGCATACTGCTGAAAAAGAGGAATTTTCATTCACACATTTTTCATGCATATCTACATGCTTCTTAAAAATCTACTCATGAGCCAGTTTGTACTCATGTGAGTTGGGTTTTCTTTCTTTTGAATCATGAGCTGGTTCCATAACTCAACCTCTGCATTTAAAACCAAATAACATGAACTGCTTGCAGGTGTGGTTTTGTTTTTAAATAAGTGAAGTTTTGGCTGATTTTGGTGAACAAGAGGGACTAGACACAAGAATTCTCCTGTGTGGGTAAGACTGTGTGAAATGTGTCACCTTGAGTAAAATGAAAAGGCTTGGCTTTGCTGTCAGTACTGGATTGCATCCTTCTGATGTTTGGGTTCATCTCTGCCTGTTTTCTGATACCAGAATGTGCAGCTCAGGGAGAAGGCAGTTAAAGGATGAGAAGCTTGAGAATTTGGGGTTTTTGTTTGTTTTGCTTGGTTCTGAGTTGGATACCAAGCTCACGTGTATATATAGCCATGGTTTTACAGAGAGATAAATGCACTCTATGGGTGGAGGATGAGTTTCTTTGTATCACTTTGCTCTAGAACTACCATCTGGAAATCTGTCATGTACATGTAGTGTGATAACACTGATTTTTGAACACTCTAGATCTCTCAGTTATGGGTTTATTATCCTTATTTCCAGATACCAACTGCTCCGCCAAGTTACACTGGACGACACCTCTGGTGAAAGGCTGTAGGCTGTAGAAAATAAGAATCCTTGTTGCAGATGTTGTTCCCTGGCAGTGTGTCTTTGAGGGAAGGAATCCATAACAGTACCAGAACAAAGCAACAAAACATCCGGGATCTTTTGAAATCCCACAGAGGATTTTGCCTAAACGTGAACACCATTGAACTGAGAATTGCAAAAACAAAATCGTAACACTGAAGCTGAATCTTAATTTAAAACAGAAGTAGGCACACCTTAAATTGCAAGAGGGGATGTTGTATTTTGAAGTGTAAGATATTCTCTTGTCTGTAACTCGTGTGCCGGGCAAGCCTGGTTTTGGTCGTTGCCAGCCGCTTGCAAAATACCCTCCTCTCACCTAAACTTAATCCACGTTGCCACAAGAGATTGCCACTACAGCGTGAAAACACGCAGGGTTCCTTTCCATTTTGCTCCTTTTCCTGCCATTTCAAACCTCACGAGCAGCCCCTCGCTCGCTCCTTCCCGGCCGTCCTGGGCCGTGGCATGGCGTGGCGTGCAGTCAGGCGCCGGCCCTCTGCGGCACCTCGGGCCCCGGCGCGCTGTGGCCGATTCTCCGCTCTCCGAAAGCCTCGGAGGTGCAGTTCTGGAGGGATGAGAGGTCCGCGCGTGTTTCGGGCGCGTTTCGGGGCTGCTCGGGGCGCGCAGGGGAAGCGTAGGCCCGGCCCAGGCCGCTCCGCTCGGCCCTGTGGGCCCGGCGCCCTCACGCCCGGCCCCGAGCCCGCGTGCGAGCCCGGGGCCGCGCTGCCGCGGCTCCCGCAGGCCTCGGTTCCTCGGAGGGACGCGTTTCTGCGGAGGCCGGGCCGGGAGAGGCCGCGGCTGGCGCTGGCAGCCGCAGGTGGAGGGGCTGAGGGCCGGGCCGAGGAGCGCTGAGGCCGCAGCGGAGGGGGAGAGCCCCGAGCCCCCGTCCGGCCAGGCCAGGCCAGGCCAGTCCCCTCGCCTGCCGCTGTTTGTGCGTTTAAATGTGGTTGTGCATTTTAGTGCCTAGAGAGTAGAATCTCTGTGCTGGAGGTGGTTTGTTGCTGTTTTTGTTTATTTAAGGTGGTTTCTTCCCCACTGCTCCCCTCCCCATCCATTTTCTTGAGTTGATATAAGGCAGACTTTGCGAAGCTTTTTATCTTTGTTTTCTGCAGGTTATTTAAAAGGTTCCCATTGCCCATCTGTTGTGCCATGGTTTTCCATTATGTTCAAGCAGTCATTCCTTTCTTTAACATTTAATACATATCGGACATTGAAAACATCACTGTATCCTCACTGTTTGGCCAATGTTAATCTTAGCTTTCCTCGATACTAAAAGCTAATTTTTACTTGAAGGCATAGGAAACATATAACAATTAAACTTTGCATATGCTGTAATAAAAATATATATTTTCAACCTAAAAAAAAAAATAAAATAAAATATACAAATAACTGAATAGCTTCGTAGCTTCGCAGAGAGAAGTTACTTGCTGTATACTGCAAAAGAAAGATTTTTTATTTTTCAAGAGTCTTCCTGATTCCTCACGTACCTCCATTTCTACTGAATTAGGAACCTAGTCCTGCAGGCTCGTACTCCCACGAGTAGTCCCGTCGACACCAGTAGGTCTACGTACAGGTACAGAGGCTGCAAGACCAGTCCCTAAGTGTTGCACACAGATATATGTAAATATATATATGGAAAAATATATATTGCCATTCTTGCCATGATCATCTTATGGGGTTTTCTTTCAAAGCCCTTCTCCTCCAGAAGCAATGTTTTCCTCTCATGCATGAGTGAAGGAGTGTGTCAGCTCCCCCCTGCCCTTCCCTCCTCGAGGCAAAGGAAGCATGTGCTTGTTTTAGGGATCCTTTATTTCATTTTGTACGTAACTAGATGGCCTTAGTAACCAAGTGTAGGGTAGGGGTGGATATTGCATGCTATCCAGTGACTTAGAAATACATTTTGCTTGCTACGAGCAGAGATTTGATCCAATAAGATAATGTTTAAGATGCTGATAGCTACCCAGAAGATACGTAATTTGGAACAGTAAAAAAACTATTACCATCACTTGCCTGCAGAATTTTGCTTTTAGAAACCAGTTTAAAAAATCCCTCATAAAATTCTTATCATAAAAACATATAAGATGACCATGGCATAAATGGTAGGACAGCTTTCTTTTAAAAAGTTTATCATGCTACAACCAAGACTTATGAATTATAATACACATTTTACAGACCTTTGACAAAATCTGTACAAGATACAGTTATCTTAAGAAATTTTCTTTTTCTTTTTCTAGATGTGACTGAATTGATAAGTAGAGTTCCCAATCCTGCTTCTGATGAAGTTGTTTGGAATTTCAGGGCTTATGCAAAGATACGGCCAGATCCTACAAACTGCTATTCACATGACTAGTCTCACTGGGTTAGTCATGTGGACTATTCACAGAACTAAAAATTAGCAGGATTGGGTTTAATGTGTGGTGGTGAAAGTGTGGCAATAGATTAGGAGGGTCTTTATTTTCCAACTTTATACAACTAGTAATGAGCAACTTTTTTTTTTTCTTCTGTAAGTCACTTGTCTTTGATTTAAAATTCCCCCAAATAAAAATGTCATTTCAGAAAA
>VYZQ01013288.1:9652-34162 GCA_013400655.1 Mystacornis crossleyi | reverse complement strand
CTAAAGGGAGCACTGGAATGTGTCTGGATTTGCTGTTCGTTAGCTCCTGGGAAGGGAAAATTCAAAAATCTGCAAAACCTGCGTGTGTCCGAGGCTTGGCTTTTGTCCTGTTTCTATAAGCGTTAAGTTCAAACATCCTGATCATCTGATTTGGATGGCAGACATCATTTTCCCTCATCCTAATGCACAGGACTGATGTTCTGGTTTGACACTTGGTGGTTTCAGCATAATAAACTATGACCTACTTCGTGCACTACCGTGTAACACAACTGGCTTGTGACAGTAGCTAAGGAAAGGTTTATACACCCACACTTTTTATAGAGTGCACTGCCTCTTCACAGAACTCTAAGAACTCCATTTAGTAATTTAAACAGTTTGAAAACTGTCATGAACAATACTACAGACTCAGACTATATGAAGATGAAAATCCATTAAAGAAAATCTATTGGAATAACTTATTAGCAGGGGCTTAGAGTAAAATATATATATAGAAAGGAGTTTCACCCTAGCCTCCCAATGAAATGCCAAAGAAGCCTGAACATGAAATTGGAGCCACCAGCAATCTTGCTGAAATAAGACCTGACTTTTAAAGAGACAGTTTTTTTATAAAGTGTTTATAATTTTAGCCTCTTACTATTGGAATTCTGCCTGTATGCAATTATTAGTGAAACCTTTCACTCCAGGAAATACTCAGTCACTAGTGATAGGAAAATGATCTGTTGAATACAGATATATTAAACAAACAAATGATAAAATGGAAGTTATGCCCACAGACACTCCTGCAAGTCATGAATCTGAAATGGAACCGTCAGAGGATCACTCGGCAGAAGAGGCTTCTGCAAAATGGATTTTAAAAAGTGACAGGAGAAACCTAATTCTCCAAATCAGGAGCAGAGTTTGTCCAATGCTTAGTCTTGACTATAGAGGACAAAAAATTCCAGGACATTTTTTAATTCACTTCGGATCAGATCAGCAAAGCAAGAGCTGACATACAGGAGACTTCCAAACACCAACATTCAGTGATGCATATGGGAAATAAGGGCTGGGAGATCTCTAGCAGAATTTGTGCAATGCCCCATTGTTTTCCTCGTATTTTGACAAGAAAGATTCGGAATTCATTAGAATATATTTGAATGGCATTTTTACAATTCAAGGTGTACAAAAAGAAAAGAAATAGGGGAAGATACAAGTATTAGAGTAGATGAACACCTGAGTTAGAAGAGGAAAAAACTACAGAGAATTAGAGGTACTGGAGACCATTGCTTACAATTATCCAAGTGTCCTCCAAATCGTTCAGTGACCTGAGATTTATGACGAGGCAGCCACAGAAACACAACAGTTCATGGAACACAGCCCTGGACTGAGAGAGGAAAATCCCGAAGGAAGGATGTGCGCTTCCTGAGATGAGATGAGATGAGATGCATCCAGTGCATCTCCCGAGCATCTGATCAGTGCAGTATTTCTCAGTGTAAGTGGTCAAGACAGAAAAAGAGAACGATGAAAACAGAAAGAACTGCCCAGAAATAGAAACCATTCCAGCGTGGCAAGCCCCCAGCTGAAAGCATTTGGGGATTTACAGGCAGAAACCCAGAATTCCAGATTGGCTGGGCAGCTTCATGAGAACTGCATTTATACCCCTGAGCCCCTCTTACTTCTGACAGGATTCCACGTGCAAAACGTGATGGGTTCTGCCAAATTACCGAATTTAAACTCTTGCAGAGACTAAAACAAAGCGTCAGGTAGGAAACCAGGCTGTGCCATGGGAAAGGGAGGGCAGCAGCTCCTGGTTCTGCAATCTGTCACCCCCTCTGAATTCTCTGAGTCCTGTTTTAAGACCCCCCTAACAGCTCGTGGTCTTTCTTTCCCTGCCCCACTTCCCCCCTTTTTCTTTTAACCAAGAGTCTCGAATCTGCTTTTGCTACAGGACCATTTGAGGATTTATTTTTCAGCTTTTTCTCCAGGCTTTTGACACATCCCGTAGTTCTAAATAGAAATTTGGGGTTTGCTTATCTAAACGGCTTACAAAAAACGCCACCAGCGTTTTCAGTAAAAATGCTCCATTTTTTTTTCACTTCTAAGGTTAAAAGCAGAAAAAGGAAACCGAGAAGATTGCAGAACCCAAGAAGAATTTCTCAATTAAAATTTTTTTTTAAAAAAAAGGATGTTTCTATAATCACAGAAAAATCGCCAAATTGCAATTGTCCTTTTTTTTCCATTACAGCTCATAATTAACAACTGCAGAGTGATGAGTGAAGATGCAGCTTTGGTAGGGGAGGATTAGTTCAGACCCACTGCTGTGCCTGTGTAAGCACAGCTCAGAAAATCACGGGCTGTGGTTTATCTAAATGATCATCTTTCCTTTTTATTTTCTCAAACATTCCCAACGTAGTTTCAGAAATTAAATGTTACTGTAATCTTTATAAATTTTCAACGATGCCTGAGTCCAGGGTGTGGACCAATAAATTGGATTCTGTATCCTGAGTCTTATGACTTTTATCACTACATTCTCAGCTGTTAGTGCCAAGATTAAACTTTCAGAAACATCTCAAGCATTTTGAATTAGGCTTGATATAAACCACCAGCACGTACTCAGCCTTCGGTACTGCTTTGTTCTTTGATTTTCTTCTTTTTTTCTTTAAAAAAAAGAAGAAATTTTAAGGTCTTCTGTGTAAGTCGAATTTTATACATGAGCTTTTAAACCAAAAGCAGTCATATATATGCCCCCATTTTAAACCACTTTGACTGCAGCACTTTTGCTTTCAGAAAGAAAAAAACCAAAAACCTGTAAATACAGAAATGTTGAAAAAAAGAGGAGAGTGAAATTCTTTTAAGTGCAGTGTCCTGCTGACAGCAAGCAGCCTTCCACTTTTAACCTGTTTATAAAGCTTAGTTTGAAACCAAATTATTAGAAGAAATACATTCAACATATAAGATCTTAATGTATATGTATGTTATATAAATGTTATATAATATAACAGATTAAAAGTGTAAAACCATAGAATGTGAGGAGGTCATCACTTACAAGAGTTCCATTATGAGATTAATTAAAGAATTACAGCTGCAGTAAAAGGAGGGCAGATGAAATTAGAAACAAATTATTTTGTTTAAAATCTTCCTCAATTATTTCAACCACCCTTGGTGAAAGGGAGAGGGACGGGGGAAGGGGGAAAGAAACTCTCACATAAAACTGAATAATTCCTTATATTTACAGGGCTGAATTTTCCTAAATTAACCACAGAGATGCAGTTTTTAAGAAATCCATTCCCTATTCAGACTACGCCTTTTCCTAATCCAACATTTTTACCTACAGTAATTTAAAATATTTTTTTAAGCCTAGTGTAAGATTTCCCATTTATAAATATATGCTCTTTTCAGCATTTTCTTTGGGAAACAACTCAGTCCTGACAACATGCACGTGGCTGTAACTTCATTTACGGCCCCAATAATAAGGATATTTATGGAATGAATTTCAACAAGTTTCACAATGTAGCCATTTTTTTCCCCCCAGGTTCTGAATTTCACATTTTTCTTCAATTAATTCTGCTTTGATGTGATATTATTGCACACAGGCAGCCTTCAAAAGTATGCAGACTAGACTTCCCCTGCTCAGCTTAACTTGATATTAAGCTTTTGAATCCTTCCTCATCATTCAGGTGGAGACATCCCAGCTGTGTAACTGCATTTCCTCGTTCTTGACACTGTGCATCTGCTCCTGCTCTAGCACTCCTAAAATGTGCAGCCTGTCCTCTCTTGGATCTCATTCATATTTGCAAGGACTTTCCACAACACCCAAATTTTGAGTTCTTCAGAGTATTGCAAGCTGCATTTTCCCAAGGGAAAAGATTGTTGCTGTGGAAGAAGTACTTTAAAAACCTCTCCAGATAGGTAAGTACTAACTTCTACTGCCAGAGGAAAAATACAGCTTGAAAATGGAATGGAATGTAAAAGAATATTCCCTCCCGTAGCTGGGAATCACCGCCCTCACCTGCTGTGCAGATTACTTTCTGTCTCACTTCGATTTAACTAGATTTTCCACACACTGTGCCTTCTCTGGTACACAAGTGCCTTGCAAAGCCCAGGCTGATTTACAAGAACTGCCAGCTAGCAGGGTCACAGCTGGTATTGCCAAAACCCCAGGAATATTGATTTCTTTTATCATTTTCCCGAAGAACACCGCTTTTTAATAGTGAAGTTTTACAAATTTTATGCGGGTAAGAAGAAGAAAAGAATGCCCTTAGGATGTAACATAGCTGGCAGTACTTTTTGTGTAACAGCAGCAGTGATCTTTCCAACAGCAGAGAAGCAACCACTGCAACAGAGTGTCAGCAAAGTGTTTGGTCCACATAAGCAAGGAATGAAGATTTTGGTATTTTCATGAAAAAGTTTAAATATTTTTCAAATTCCTTTCATTTTCATTTCCAGTGCTGTCTCATCAGTACTGAATCTGCACAAGTCCTCAGAACCACAACCTGCTCTTCACTCTAGAGGTCGGGTTTTAATAAACTGTATTTTCTGTGGAAGGCAAATAATTTTTTAATTCTGTAGAAAATTCTGGAACAAATTTATCCCATCAGCTGTGCTATATTGGAGAAAATTCTTTCTCCCTACAAGTCTAAAGCTGTGAGCCACTAAACTGAGTCTTAAGTGTTATGCTTATCTCTACATTTTCAGTCTGAAATTGTTCAGACAGTAAGGACTGTCATACCTTAAATATAGATCATTTTGTGGAATGTAATTTTACACAGCAGTGGAGCAGCGTAGCAAATAAAATGTCAGCCAAGAACACTGCAGCTTTATGATCCCGGGTATATGCTAAAAGCAACACAATTTCTCCTTTGCACTCAAAAAGAAATTTTGCGAGCACATGCGTTAAAAGAGGTCAACAGTCCTGCAAGGTGCTGTTAATGCATAAAGTCATTTTCGTGCAGTTTTCACGCTTTCTGTCCTAGAGCACTGGGCAAAACGAATAACAAAGAGCATAAAGGAGAGACTGAGGGAAGACTAAATCATTTCAGAGGGAAACAGGAGCGTTTAACGGGGGGACAAGCAGTGCTCCACACCAGGAGCCCTCACGAACCGCGCCGAGCTCCGCAGGGCCCCGGCCGCCCGCGGAGGGCCCGGGCCGCCCGCTGAGGGCCCCGGCGGCCCGCTGAGGGCCCCCGCCCCGGCTCTCCTCCCGCCCGGCATTCCGGCTGCACCGCTGCCCTTCTGCTGCCCGGAGGGACCGCGGCACGACGGGGGTGAGTCGGTTTTGTGGGGCTGGGGCAGCAGAAAAGCCCCCGAGGGCCGGCGGGGCAGAGCGGAGGAGCCGCTCTGTGCCAGGGCCGAGGGGAGGCCACGGGTGCCACTGCCGAGGGAAGGGGAGATGGAGAAGGCCTGGCCAAAGAAGCACAGGGCTGCCTTTTTAATGAGGAAGGTGCTGGCTCGCCCCCACAAAAAATGAGATTTTTTTGGTCTGTATTTGAAAAAGAAAAGACCCTCCAGAAGCGTTTTGTTCTGGTGGTGTCCTCGTGGAAACTCAACTGTTCGTCTCAAAAGTGATGGACGTGTTTTAACACACTCTCTGAAACCAGAAAAATAAATGAAGAATGCCTTTGGATTTGTTAATTACAATCAGTTTACACTTCTAATGTCTTCTTGCTATGGTGTTTTTTTTTTTAAGTCTCATATACAAACACACTTTCCCATAAAATTATGCTTTTACCTAGAGCATACCCTTGCACTAAGGTACACACAGCATTGTGCTAAAAGTCCCCAAAAAAGCAGACTCTGCCTGTTAGCTCCCATTAACTGAGCTTTGGCTGATATTTCCATGGAAGGTATGCTGATCTTTCTAGTAGTGTCAATAGAGTCACATTACTGCTCGAGTCATCATTTTCTAAAAGCTATTTGGCAGCTCACCATTCATCCCCTGCAGTTAGATTCAACACTGTTTACAGCATCTGATAAACAGAGTTAGTCATATACAAATTTATTGTTTTGCTAATGTGGTTAATTTCATAATAAAATACTGTATCTACGAAAAAATGTTGCTTTTTTTTTTCCCCTTTCACTGTGAATCGTAATGCTTTATTTGTGGTAGCTGAGTTTTTAGGAACAATAAATGCTTTGTCTGCGTGATGCAAAAGTGGTTTAATTAAAGGGGATTAATTGAATTAACCGAATTAAAGAATTCAGTTAAACCAAATGCTTAGAAAGACAAGGTTAAAAAGTGGTTGTGTTATGCTATTCATGATTGTGTGAGTGTTCACAATCCACTCCAGCGTGAAGTCAGCTGGGTTGGATGGAATCCCTGGTAAAAGGAGTCAAACCAACCTTGCTGACTTTACAGTGAAATAGGGTTTAACAACACTAATAAACAGGCTAATAGGAGCAGAAATAAGAGCAGCTGGAGCACGAACAAAATGAATTATGGCATCACAGCTGAGACTGATAATGAAAACCCCTGGACAGTAACTTCTCAAACTAGTCCAGCTGTTTCCAAATAGCCATCTGTGTGGGCCCCGAGCTATTTGATGTGTGGATACTCCTCAATTAACTCAGCAGAGCTCAGTTAAGAAATTACAGAAACAGTGTGATAATATTGAAAGCTGATGGGATATAAGCAATATAAACTTAGAGTGGTTTAAGGGAAAAAAAAAAATCGAAAAGGAGCAATTTTGCAACTTTCTTTGAAGTGGTGGAGCAGCTGTGTGTCCTAGGGTCCTAAAATAAATTATTTGATGACAGGAAAGCTCTGTGAGAGTGATTAAAAGGAAATTTGTTTTTCCTTTTGAAACAATTGGCAAAGGAAGTCTTATCACTACACAAGTCTCCAAAACAACTTAAGTATAGTTTATAGAAAGATTAAATTTCTTCAGACACAGGATTTTTTTAATCAACTCAGCTGTCAAATGACACAGCCTACCCTCAGCCCCTATTTTTCTTAGTTGCAGCATTTTGGGAATGGGTTCACCACGTCCTCTGAAAATGAACTTGTAATTTTCAGCTTTAAGGTTTTACATGCATGAAGACTGCAAACTGACTAACAGTCTAATATCATCTTCATCCTTTTTCACACTGCTGAGAATATATAGGTTTCTTTCTTAGAAGTGCCAGTTGTTGAAGCAATCTGGCCTTATTTCCCTTGGAAATTTTTTAGGTTGTTTGGGTTTGTTTTGTTTTCTTTTCTTTTCTTTTTTTTTTTTTTTTTAACTGTACAGGCCAAGTTCTGCTGTAACTAACTGCAGGAAAATGCCAGTAGAATATTTACCAGATAGAAACCCCACAGTTCAGAAAAACTGTACTATGACCCATCTGGTAAAAATCAGCATTTACATGATGAGTAGCTGGTAGATGTCTAATCCTGCCCTAGGAAATACCGTGCCAGAAAATTGTCACAGTCTTCTGCAAACATTGAATTTTGGCCCTGTATTGTATTTTTCACTGGCACTTTCAGCTGCACAGGCAACTGAAGCAGAACAAGCAGTGACAGTGAAGAAACAGCCAAGCATTTCCACCAGACATTCCCTTTCCTCTCTCGGGATTCGTGTGCTGCTGTGTGGCCTCTTTTTTAACACAACTCCACGTACAAAAATTCAACGCAACGTAAAAAACAAATAAACAAACCAAAACCCCACCCCACCAAAAAAAACCCCATTTAATTCACTTACCTTTGGCTTCCTGCTTAGCCCAGAATTGTTTCACCACCTCATTAATGTGTCTCTCCTCTCTCAACTTCTTTTGCCACTGACGTAGCTCTTGTATTTCACTATCACAACGCACCTGGGAAAGGGGAAGCAGAAGAGAAAACTAAAATTATATTTCTTTGTGTTACCCAGGCTGAGGATACGATTGTTTTTTTTCACAAGGCTCTGGCTGGGCAAATATCATCAGCCATCCTTTCTGCTGGGCCTGAGGTAAAATCACAGTCCCAGAGGTTTAGAGTTTTCAGCTTAACGCAGAAATAAAATCCACATAATTGACAAATCCAATTGAAAACATAAATATGTCTATTAGGGGATCACTTTGATTAGCAAGGACTCCTGAGAATGAGATTGCAGCGAGATGCTAATTCTTTGAGTTAATTAAAATTTAAAGCCTTTATGCTGGAGGGTATTAGGGCCTTTAGAAAAGCACCACACCATAAAAGCAACCCACTGACCAAAATAATAGAGCAGAAAAGGAGCTGGAAGGGTCATACAGAAGAAAATTTATTCCATCAACCTGATTTACACCTGCCATCAGCTGCAAATAGGCTGACTGGCAATCCCACCCACACAATTTTCACAACCAGGAGAGCCATTAATCTGTTATTTAAAGTAATTGGACTGCATTACATGATATCTATTCTTTGTCAGTCAGTCACCCCATGAAAGGAATAATTCTGCTTCCACAAAAAAATTACAATAGTCAAAAGGCCTTGATTTCATTTGGATGTAAGTTGAATTTTTCTAGTATTGTTTGTGTACTGGTGTACCTGCTTGCAGGGAGATAACTACTTAGTTCCCCAGAAAATTTCTAAATCAAATTGTTATTTATTGTATTCTCACAGGACACGGTGAAGAGTTTGCTCTGTGATTTGAACTCTGTCAGATTCTCTTCTCCATTACACTCTGCTTTTCTCCCACTTTGCTAAGATACACACAGAGCAAAAGAGCACGACTTGGTTTTCCACTGGTTATAAAAAAACCCCACACCTTAAAGAAAACAACTATAAATTATTTATCAAAAGTATTCTTCCCACCCAGAATTTCTCCTCTGTGGTGCAGCTAAGAAAGCAGTGAACAGTAGCTGA
Source organism: Mystacornis crossleyi (assembly GCA_013400655.1). Taxonomy (NCBI): domain Eukaryota; kingdom Metazoa; phylum Chordata; class Aves; order Passeriformes; family Timaliidae; genus Mystacornis; species Mystacornis crossleyi. The sequence goes on along the minus strand of VYZQ01013288.1, from coordinate 25,386 downwards.
ACTCCCACAGCACTTTCCAGTCCACTCAGGAGAAGATAACTTGCTGTGCTTCCTGCAGTGCACGGGCAGAGCAGAAATCCAATACAAGGTGCCTGGATCAATCAAAGCAGCCAAGACTTTTACTCAGTGACTTGAGATCAGACACCTCTTAGACCTCCAGTAATGTCCCATTATACTGATACAGTTCTGTAATGGCTTCTGGAAAAGTTGTAAGGATTTCTGACAAGGGTGCTACGAAATTTTAAAAATTAAAGACGTTACAGATAGTGGTATCTTCAGCTATTCAAAAAAAATAAGATCATTTTCTATTAAACCCGTAAATACTATTTGCAAAAATAAAATATAATCCAAACACAGGTTAATTTCTTTAGGCTTGCAAGAGACATTTTTTCTTTTACGCTGCCCTGTACACTGAAAATGAAGATAATAATTCTTAAGTTAAAAGATACAAGGCAGGTATAGTAGATTCTGTGTAGTGTCCCTAAGCAAATAAAAAGTCACAGTGCAGTGACATAGTGAAATACAGAGTTCTGAGATAAAGGCAGAGGCAGATAGACTCAAATACTCCAAATCAGCATTAAAATGAGCTCCCAGAACAAAGTGTCTTTTTAGAAGAGTGACCCAAAAAAGGAAAAAAGAACACAGATACCCCACCTGCAGCAGAACAGGTGACAGGAATGTAACAAAATACATGAAAATCTTCCAAATGCCCTTAATAGATTATAATTTAGCACAGTTTTCAGACAATTTAGCAATTCCTTATTATTATGAGCAATATCAGCTACGATAGCAAAAGCACGACTACACAGTGCAAGATACAAAGCAAAATTGAAACATTTTTATCTTTAACTTTTGCTCAAGGGACGTGTATAAAACAGCACCGAGTATTCCCATAATGCTGTCCAATTTCAACTCTGAGATAGTACAAGATTTAGTCAAAAAAAAGAAAAAACCAAACCCATGCTTTCAGTGCTAGGTGAGAACGTGTTGCACAACAGGTAAGGATAACACTAAAGGTTCACCCACAGACACCAGAGGAAATTCTATTAATGAAAAATTATGGCTGGCCTAGAATAGTTATGCAAATTTTAAAGATTGAAAAAGACCCCATTTAAAAAAAATGGCACTAAGCAAAGATTCTGTAGTAGAGGGGTGAAGGAATATATCACCTTTTGTTGGAAAAGTGCCTGGAAAATTGACACCTATCTGAATACTGCCTTGGGCCGTGACAGATGAATGGAACCTCAATAAAAAAAGGATGGTGGGAAGTGAAAAGGAAAAATTGTGATGACAGAGCTGTCTCAAGGTTTATTTGAGTGCTCCTCCTGGCCCTCAAAGAGCCCTCTCGAGACGATGTCTTCCTTTCTGGGATCTCCCCAGAGAACTCAGCATTTCCCACTGCTATTTGTTCTGGAATTCAGTCCTTGATTAAACTTGAAATAATTGTCAGAGTGCCCATCAAGGTCTTTGTATGATAGATCACAGCGAGGACTTGGTTGATGGCAGCCATTAATTATTACCACAACAATTAAGCAAGGGTTTTTCTGAAATGTGCTGCAGATAAGGATGAATGCACTGTTTCAATCGTGCTTTATCACCAGAGTTCTCAACATTCTGTACCTATAGCTTTTTATTCCCCTTCACATAGAAAAACCTTCAGTGCCCGATCCATTTTTGCCTTTTTTGCCATGTGTTTTTGATACTGGCATGCTCAGACAGCTGGAGGTAGCACAAACAAGTGAAGTACCAAGAGAAGACACGATGCTCAGTCAGTTATAAAACTGGATAAACTCCACTGCCTAAATCAATATGGTCACCAAAAAACCTCAGAGAATGGTCTGAGTCCACAGAAGGTGTCTTGGAAGACCAGTGGTGAATTTCCCTGGCTCTCCATCACAGGGTCATGCATCTGTGTGCTCATGTTTAATTACCCAGTGTTATCACGCTGTGTAAGTTTTTATTTTAAAGGCAGGAGTAAACAGTTCTAAATCCTCTGAATGATAAAACAAGGTTAAATGAAAAACTTCAGAAGAGAGTTTAAAATTTTGACACCATAATATCCTTAGAATGCAAAAAGGCATTATTTGTAAGTGCTCAGTTATTATCAGTTATTAACATTAAATCAGTGTTAGCTGACTGAGCTGTTTATTTTAAAAGCAAATAATCTGAATTCTTTGGTAATTTTTCATAACGTACTTACCATTAAAGTGATGAAATCCCATTTAAGCTTAGTGTTCTCTTAAGCTGCAAGCCCAAGGATAACACACTGCCCTATGTAGTAATTTGTTACCAGTGATTTTTTATTTTATACTCTGATTGCACTTTTTAATTTTTAAAACCCCATGTTCCTTCACCTCGAATAAGGTAAAACCATTAACAGCTGATTTTATAGCCTGGCTTATTTTTTATGTCTCCTACCTTTTATAGCTAGAGTATCTCTCCCATTTCTGGGAATTGGTTTAGAATTATAAATACCAGCGCGAAAAATCCGGAATTCATCTACACAGGGAAGGATTGTGCCCTTCACCAGCTTTCAGAGAAGCACAAGATATCTGAGCAACCTTGCAGTGTTCAGCAAACATAACTGTTATTGGATAATGGTTGCCTGCACTGTAAGGATGCCTGCAGGATACTGTCAGTGCTAATTAATGTTCGTGTCAGTGCTGTCTCTGCTTCAAAAAAAAGAAAAATAAAGCAAAACGAACAAGCAGGAAGAGTGGCAAAAACCCCATCAGTCAAGAAGAGCATTTCCAGGTATTTCATGGTCTGTGGCTGCACAGCACATTCCAGGAGTCACTTATATATTCATGCTTGTTAAAAACAGGAGAGAACTGATCGGGACGTGGTTCATACTGATTGTTATTGCAAGGACACCTGACATCCAGAGATGTCTCCCTGTCCATCACAGCCAAAGTGCTGCTGTATCTGGAGGTTATTTAAAAGCTCAAGTTTTGCTAAAGGAAGTCAAAGACATTTCTTCATCACCAAAGTCACCTGAATTTCAAATCCGTTTCTTCCCGAGGCGTGAAGGTGTTAGAGCTTTTAAAAAAATATCTGACAGAATTTGTTCGGGATTTTCAAGAGAATTTATGTAGTATCCCAGGGTTAGCATGGCTGTTAGCCTCCAAAATAATAGCAGTGGGCAATTTTCTTTGTATTTATTTTGTGCACTTTGCTTTGGCCCTTAAACTGGGAATGGCTCTAGTGCTGAATTAACAGTGTGCCTTACAACATCTGCTTGCCATTTTGTTTCCCTCCTCCCTGAACAGCAGCCTTCATGCCTCTCATAAATCTCCTGTCTCATTCTTGGTCTCAGTTCCCAATTCCCTGTCCCTTCTTTCTGTAGGCTTTTATTTCTCAGCAGACCTCACCAATCCTCCGTGTGCATCTCCACACTCACTCAGGTACCCCTGCACGAAGCCAAACAACACTCCATCCTTTAGAACTACCCAGAGAAGCTTCCCATTAAAGAAAGAAAATTGTTCAGTGTTAACTGTGCTTTGGAAAATGGAATTTCTGTGGGGCTTTTTTTGTTGTTGAGGAAAAGAGTGAGATTACATCAGCATAAATGCCTGGGAAAAAAATTGCAGTCACTAGGCATAAGGCAGAGCAACATCCAAAGCCAATGAACCATAGGGGTCTCAGAAGCTATTTATAGTATCCCCTACTTAAAATTTATGTAAGGATTTTCCCTGGGGCCTTCACAGTCCTACAGTTTTCAACAACAAGCAAAATAATTATAGATTACTCTTACCCGATAACCTCTCCAGAAGGACTGAATTAGTATGCTTGCTTCTTCTTCTGATAGAAGCAGAGATAGAGGAATTGGTGGTCTAGGACTTAAAAAAAAGGTTTTTTTTTTAAAACAGACAGCCTATAAACGTCAACCCCTTTCTTCCCATACAGTATATTTTATCAAAAATAGAAATGTTGTTGAGGAGCCTGAAAGACACAATTTCTTGTTGCTGTGAAAATAAAATGCACAAAGAATATCTCCTATACAAATATACAGTTGTATGCAGGACAATAATTTCTTTTTAGAACAATAATGTGCAAAGGCACACGGAGCACAGTCGTTGTTCTTGTTCTTCTACACATATTTCAAATTCCCCTGTCATGGCAAGGTCTGAGGTGGCAGGGGGAGGTGGGCAGGGGGAGAATTCTGCCATTTGTAAGGCAGAGGAGGTTTTAGTGTGCATGCAACAAGGAACTCATGATGTACACGTTTATGACATGAGATACACAGAATCTGAACATACCTCAGCACGTTCATTTACATCGTGATGTCACTTTAAATGAAAATGTGCTGAAAAATAACGATTAGCAGCTCTGCACAGCATGAATCCATGTTTAGAAATGTCTAAACCTGTTCTTAAAATGCTGAAATTCGCCTTTTGAGAGCAGGTACTCTTTCTTTTGGTGATCAAAGAATGTAATACATTTGTGAACTCAACCATTTTCAGCCAAAAGATATGGCAGTTTGAAAGCACGTTTGGTGATTCTGTTGCCACCAATTTTAATGAGAACAAGCCAGTAATTAAATTCAGCCATTACTAATAAAATCTCAAATGGCTATATCAAATCTTGCTTCCCAAAAGCCATTTTCTACGGATGTTGATTGATTTCTCAGGCACGACGATCAAAAATCATCCACTGGAAAAGACGAAATTTGTCTCTATACTATGTCTTTAGGAAGAAATGCAATTTAAAGCTGGTGAACTGCAGGGTAATAACACTGCAGCTCCGGAAAATCCCAGATATGAAGAGAAGCCTTGGCACAGCATTGGAATGGCTGCCAGGAGCTGCTCTCCCTGCCCGGGGAGCAGACTGAACACAGCCTTGTCTTGGAAGAACACAGCATTCTGGATTTGGATGCAGNCTGTTTCTGGGTGACTGGAGAAGGCAGCTCCTCCACCTCCACGCAGCCCGTGCAGGGCCATGATCTGTGGTATTTATACACAGACACGTGCCCTGCAAAGCCCATCAATACCAGGCTGTTTATTCACACCATCGTACATTTTCTGCCTAAAACGCCGCAATTCCTTTCGGACGTTTATTTATGGCGTATCCCAGCCCGAGCTGGGAGGCTTGACAGCTTACATTTTCCTTCCACTTAATTTCATTCCTATTAGTCTCTGCCCTAGTAAGCTTCCTATGCTCTCCGACTTTCTCTTAGGGCTTGTCTTTGCTGCAGGAGCATTTCAACTCAGAGCACCACCGTGCCTCTCATCCAGGGCTGCGCTGACTGCCCCGTTCTAGTCCTGTGCTCAGCTCAGTTGGTCTCCTCATCGTGTCAGCTGGGTTTTGGCCTACATTTATTTTCACGTGAAGTAAAACCTTGGTCTGTTTGGAAAAGTCGGAAAAAGGCAAAAATTAAAAGGAGTCTCTCCGTTGAGCTGAAGAGTCTTAGCTCTGTGAACATTAATTAGCATTTCTGCTGCTCAGGGGAAATCGTAAGTGCTGGACAAGCAAGGTTTCATGAGCTAACAGCTTCTTATAATCAGCCTTAAAAATCTGAAGTTGGACTGTGCTGGTTTCCCTGATAGGCTTTCATCCTCTGTTCTATTTTAGATCTTTTTGAAAACCAAAACTTATGGAAAAATCTCAGAAAGACCTACAAGCTCTACAGCAGTTCTCTCAAAGAGACTGCACTTTCTCTAAGAATAAGTACATATCCAAAGAACAGCTTGAGATTTCTCCGAGCCTGCAAGGTCAACTCTAGCATTTCTTTGCTTTCATTTTCAAATTATAAAAACGCCTAGCTCATAATCCAACAGTAAAACTGAGAAACCAATGTTAAAAAAAACCCCAAGAACAGGATTTAATTTTCCCTGTGTCAGTCACTGGCACACATCAATCCTTTCAATGGCACAGCTTTAAAGCCCAGAAGTCACGCCAGGTCCAGTTTGGTTTGAGGGAATAAATGCAGAATGTACACAATTGGCTGCAGGTCAAATAAAAATAGGCTCTGAGCAGAGGCAGTCAGCCCTCAGCAGTGCAGGAGGGCAGGAGGAGGCTGTTTGTGGCAGGAGACAGCTGAGTGCCTCCAAGTGAACCCTGCCAGGACAGTCTGCACTAAGCACACGCTGCTTATTTAGTCCTTGATTATGCACGATCTTAAAAGCCCACCCATGAAACAGTGGTGTTTGTTTTGATACACGATATCGGTTAATATAAGTTGCACCTGTTTAAAAAAAAAAAAATCAGTAAAATGATTTTTCTGAAGTATTTCGTTTTCCCAAATCTGGATAAGGCAGCCACTGACCAGAGGAAAGTTAAATTCCAGAAACGTGTTTCTTGCTGTCTGAGCAAACTTGTGCAGATCTTGATTCTGCGAGATATTCATTACTTATATGACATTATGCAAGTGGAATTTGGCACCCAGGAGATACAAAACAGACTTGCATTTAATTAACGTAGGAGGCATTGACGAAGGTTCTTATTGAAGACACGTTTGTGATTTGCTCACGGACGGAAGATGGACTTCTCAAGGAATTCTGAAGAAGGTGGGAAAAGAATCCCTCCATTATCTTGTCTCCAAAACAGACTAACCAACCTCTGGGTGCTCACAGTCCCAGAATCCAGGCACTATTTCCACACAATAATGCCCAGAAACTCTGTCTTTCCATTCCCAATCTGCCCTACAAACAGGCCTGATTCTTGCCTCGGAAAGGAAACAGAAGAAAACATTTACTCAAGAAAATTTGGGGTATATATAACTGAGGATTCTGTATATATTTGGGTGTCTATATCACTGAGGCTCTTGCTGTTCCAAGCTGTGCCCCAGCAGTAAGAGGCTGCCCTCCCACTCCGCCAGGTGCCCGCAGAGAGCAGCAGCACCCGGGGCTGGGGTGGGCAGGTGAGGGGGGAACACCCGGGCACAGCCCCCCAAGGGCCTGGGCTGCTGGGGAGGGTGGAAGTTGGACAAGAAAGTTTCACGGGTATGTAAAGTCTGGCAGAAAGATCTCTGGATGGAGAAACTGAGAATGAAATAGAAATTTAAGCGAGTTTGGATACAGAGTAAAGGATGTTCTGCTGAGCCAGTGATGGCTGAGTAGCTGAGAAGGCCAAGGTGGTGTCGAGTTGGTGAGAGGAATGATGGCCTAGAGCAAAGGATAAGCTGACCACAAACCAAAGGATGTTTTTACCAAGCAGAGAGATACCACAGGCAAACGAGATGTGTTGATGTAGCAACCGAATAAAGGTCTGAGAAATTTTCCATTTCAGGAAAACTGAAAAACAACTTGGAGCTTAAATTGTAACACACTGACTTTTGTGATAATAATGACTATAACATGGTAATGATGATAGTTATGATAGGTTACAGGTAAATGCAAAGGTATTGTGTATAATGCTGATTGGTTGCCATGTATTAAGATGCTCAGCAAAGAAAAGTATATAATGCTTTGTAATTTGATCAAAATTCAGCTTCAGGTCTGCCTACAAGCTGCAGCTGAGCAGCTGAAGGTTGGCTCTGTATACCCACACCCTGGACTGCTGGAACTCTGTCTAATAAACAGCATTTTGGAGAGCCAAACATCCTCCATCGACACTTCTCCTATACTGAGTTTCTCTCTGTTTTTGGAAGACTCTTCTCTGGAAATATTGAAGCAACCCGAATGGAGAGGATGAGGCCTCCCAAGTTTCAGGACAACAGCCACAGCCACATTCACTTCACCTTTAGTTTCACTGTGATGGTTATTGTTCTTGAATATTTGGATCACGTACGAACACAGGCAGTGACAGAGTCACTGAAAAATTCATAATCTAAAAGAACAGACCAAAGAACAGGGATAAATGTAAGACATGCGAGTAAATGACTATGGTGATCTGCATAACTCTTAAAAAAAGGATTGAGAGAAAGTCTTTGCCTTGGGAAGTACTCAAAAAAAAAAAATCACATGCTGGACTGAATAACCAAAAAAAACTCTTCTGGAAGTTTGTCAAAGTAGTTCTCTTTCATATTTTCAGTATTTCTTATTTCTAATCATAGAATCTGGAAACACTGCAGCAACATCTGCCTTCTGAAGGTCTTTCTTCTTACATGCCTCTCCAGATCTCCAAGGGTGTGCAATAATGGAAAAGCATTGTTTTGATTCAAAATAAATGTCTCAAAAATCTCTGCTTATAAATACTACTCAAGTCACGTACCCAAAAAGCAGGAAAAAGGTTGTTCATAAGCAATCAGACACTGAAGTACTGATTCATCGAGCTGGTATTTAAAATCAATTAGATATATTGATCAAATATTACACAGGCACTGTATGAGCCTCTCAGGTTTCCTGGGAAATATTCCCACAAACACTGGGATATTTGGATATCTGGGACATTTTCACAGGTCAAACAGAGTGTGAACTGAGACCTTTCTTTGTAACATTTTCAGTATTAATACAACTATTCCACAATCAAAAATAAATTCCTAATCACTGGGTTTTTTTGTAACAATCTAAATGCACTAGAATAAGAATATTAGTGTTTGAAGAAAAAGAAAATCCTTACAAGAAAGCATTTGAGTGCATTATTTGGAGAGTGTATTTTTGAAGGATTGTAAATGTGGGAATAACCAAATTTAAACTTCTTAAAAGAGGAACTGCAACCAAGCAGACATTTTAAACTGTGAATCCTGCTAGTTAGCACGAGTTTGAACTCTTCTTCTCTGTCACCTTGTCCAAATAAGAGCTCCTTGATACTGTCAATAGCAAAATGAATTTTAAAATGATATAACTACATTTGAGAGCGTTATCAAAGTGGCCATAGTGATAATATGCATTCAACTGCTAAATACATACCAACTATTTACATACTTGCTCATCTATTTGATGCCTTCTCCAGCCACCCAGAAACAGAGACAGGACAGGAGTGAGGGAATCAAGGCAGGGATTTATTTGAAGGACCTTCAAAGGTCCCACCCTGGGGAGCCAGAGGCTGCTTCCAAAAAGGACCCCAGGATGGACAACGAGTCACGAGTTCTTTACACTGTTATAGGTTTGGTCCATTTGCATATCAGCATAAATTCACCAATTAAAACTTCAGCTCTCTTCATTTCCCCACCTCTCTCCTGGTCCTAGTTTCCACCTTTAGGCCTGGGACAGCCCGAGTGTCCTTGAACAGCTCAGAGCAGCTTTGTTGTGTCTGTCTGGCCTAAGAGAGCAGCTCACGAGCTGTAAGAAACTTCAGAGTTACACACTGGGCAATAAAGGATTTGAAAAATATAGAAATTAAAACCTAAGGCGTCCTATTTATAATGAAGAAAAGACAGGATAAAAAGCAAAAGCAGCGTGGAACTAACAGGAGACAGTTGTTATGTGGGGAGCAGAGTCAGGTAACCAACAGGAGACCGAGGCAGAAGGGGTGACGTGTAACGAGAACGTCAGGGGAATGAGGGAGAGCACAGCCAGAAATGTCTGTGGTGAGAACACACCAAATAACAGCAGAGCAAGAACCTTCTGTCTTCAGCTCCGTCTGAAAACTACGGTGGATTTCTGGCTCTCCTTGAGGAGGACGTGCTGGTTTTACAGCTACAGCTCACTTCTCCCGTGCTTGCGTACTCGCTGCACATTTGGGGAGTCACAGAGCGTGGCCTCAGCTTTCCCTCTCGCAGGACCAGGATCTGTGTAGTCTGTGAGAGTGTCTGTGGGCCTGGACCGAAGGAAACCAAGCATGGACCTGTGCCAGAGGCATGGCAGGGGGAAAACTGCCATCTCTGTGTGCTCGGGGTCAGACTTTGTATGCTGAGAACGTGGAAAACCCCCCTTAGTGCTCCAACAGCAACATTAGGAGGATTATTAGTCACAAAGCACTAAGAAGTTTTCGGTTTTCTCCTTGCCATTTTGACAAGCTTTACAGAAATTAAAGCATTTTTTTAATGCATCAGATGCTACAGCCATAAAACCTTCAACCCCATAAAGCACCATTACAAAAGAGAAGTATTTTGCACAGAAAATTTCTGCAGTTTTTTCAGCACATGGTTTTAAGTAAAAAAATTTTACCTTTATTAATTTGAATTCTGCCACAGTACTTGAATGGCAGTTTTTTACTTGGAAACACACAAAATAACATCCATCGAGACATATTCGTTGGACTTTTCTGTTGTTACAGTAAAATGTTATTTAAAGCTCTAATTATTAAGGAAAATTATGAATACTCCCAACATGGCTGGTTTAGACACAAACCCATGAAATATGGCTGCGTGCAGAAAGCACAGCCTGTAAAAACTGGGCATATTATGGAAAGAAAAAAAATCAGTCACCCGTGCAAAATTACCCCTATTGGCCATCTGAGAACTGACAATGAAGTCAACTGTAAAGGCAGCTGAGACCAGCAGACTTCACCCTATTAAAAATATTTGGGGGAGGGAGAAAAAAAATAATCAATGTATATATATGCGTACACGGATATTTGGCAAAAGGCCACTACTCCAAATTTAGTAATCATTTATATCTTAGCTGCCTACTTCAGTAAAGCCATGATAAATTTATTTTCTCTGTGTCTGCACGCTTGTTTTGGTACACACAGATTAAACCAGGAAATGTGTCCTTCTGAGCTGAGTAGCAAGTAAATATCTCTACTAAAACAGGCGAAAATGCAGACTGAAAAAGCCTTGTGGATTATTTTTTCTCTCAACTTCAAAATCCAGGAAAATACACTTGTTCCTCACAGATGCATATACCACTCTCTCTCGTTGGATGTAAGGGTTGAGGGTTATATTGAACAATGCTGCCACATTATTAAATTTACATGACAGACCTTCATGATATCACTGTTTTCCAGAGCAGGGGAACAGTTCTTTATTGGTTTCTTCATATTTCTTTCATTAATACGTTCAAGAAATTTGGGATACGATATTGCCGTGTTACTCAGACTATCTATGTTGCCTTCTCCAGCCACCAGAAACAGAGACTGGACAAGAGTAAGGGAATAAAGGCAGGGATTTATTTGAAGGGCCTTCAATGTACACCCTGGGGAGCCGGAGGCTGCTTCCATAAAATGGACCCCAGGATGGACGACAGGTCACGAGCTCTTCACACTGTTATAGGTTTGGTCTATTTGCATATCAGCATAAATTCACCAATTAAAACTTTAGCTCTCTTCAATTTCCCCACCTCTCTCGTGGCCCTGGTTTCCACCTTTAGGCCCAGGACAGCCCGAGTGTCCTTGAACAGCTCAGAGTAGCTTTGTTGTGTCTGTCTGGCCTGAGAGAGCAGCTCACGAGCTGTGAGAAACTTCAGAGTTACTCACTGGGCAATGCAGGATTTGAAAAGTACAGAAGTTAAAACCCAAGCCATCATCTATGCCAGGAAAGTAAAATTTCAGAGGGATCAGGGCACAGTCAGAGCTCGCTGCCTTTCCCTGGCCCCGATTCAGTACTCAGAGCTCGGCCCCTTGCAACCGAGCTCCAGCGCTGTTCTCCCAGAAACTCCGCTGGAAAACGCTGCCAGAAGGCACCTGCGGGGCTCATTAGCATATTCATAGGATTACAAAACAGTCCCAGCTCTAATTCTGTTCCCTTGACGTGGTTCTCTCAGCAGTCTCAAAGGGAGGAAGAGTTTGTGTGTCAGCACAACGAACGAACGTGTGCTGGCTCGGGGCTCAGACTCCACTTTCCTGCCCCCCAAAAAGTCCTTTAGGGCAACGGAAATGTCTGGGATGGGCTGTGGGGATTACAGTCGGCACTGAGGCTGCTCCTCCTGCTGCTTTTGAAATCTGCTTCGGGAACTGGAGATCCCCAAGGGATGGAATATTTTGTCAGCGCTCCTGGTAACGTGCAGTAACTCAGTGGAAGACAAGGCACCCATTATTAGATGTCATAGAAATTAGTACAGCAAAAAGCCGGAAATAAATTCAAATTTTACAGGCTCCTTCACCTACAATAACCAGGTTTGGAAGGTACAAGGTTTGCATTTAAAATTCTGAAAACGGATGCAGCATTTAGGTCTCCTCATACGGGAAAAGTAGGCTGCAAGGTCTCATTTAGAAACACATTGTACAGAGAGTGAAGCTCATAAGACTGTGGCTTTGACTATTCTTATTAAAAAAAAAAAATTGAGCTTCAAAGAAGAAACTGGAGGCACTGGAGGAGAGCCAAAAAAAGTCATACTCAAGTATGGAATATATTAAAGAAAGCTGGATCTCTGATAGAAGAAAAACAATATTCCTCTGGGGATTTCTGTTTTGGTGGTTTTTGTTGGGATTTTTTTTTTAAGCATTAAGACTGCTTGGCACTGATAAACCCATCTAAACAGTTGGGATAAGGATGTTCCCATCAAAATTCGACCAGCACTTTTTAGCATATTGTCTCTTATATATTCTTAATCCTGTTAAAAAAAGTGAAAGCTCCTTTAAAAATAGAAATGGAAATGACAATAAAAAGCATAGAATCACTTACATTTTAAGTGTGGTATCTGGAAGGATATAATAATAAAATATTTATTATATATCCCAAAGGAAATAATAATAAATTCTCTTATTTTTATTCTTATTTAATATTGCAGTCTTTCACTTTGCTCCAAAAATGGTTACTTCACATGCAGCATTTGTTAAATCTGTAATTTTAAGATAAGCTCACTAAACGCAGTCATTTAATAATAATTTTAACAATTCTTATTTAGGATTTCAGATGAAGTGCTTCAACTTCAGTAGGCCTGTGACACTCCAGTGTCCTTGTGGAGCTGTCCCTGCGTGATTTAGGAGCACCACCACGAGCAGAAGCTGTGAGTCACTCAGGCTGTGGTCCCACAGTGTATTTCTCCTGCTGGCAAAGCTGACTGAAGCAGCTCCTGCCCCCACCTCTCCACCTGAGCAGCCCATTTGTTCTAATTCCCCTCGCCCTGAGCCCTTCACTAACCCTTGGTCTGTGCCAATACACAGGTTTGCCTCTCTCCAAGGCAGAGCAGACTAGAGGAATTCTGTGTTTTAAAGAGCTGTACAAACCCTCCTCACACATCCTGGCAGAGAGGTTCCCACCCCAGAGCAGGGCCCTGACCAGAATAATGACCTCAGGGTGCCTTCCAGCAGGCTGGGCTGGAGATCAGGACAGAACAGGGAACGTCTTGTCCAGCTTTATCTCCAAGAGAAACGTTTGTAAAACTGTGATCTTTAGAGATTTTTGTCCTTGGTACCAACACCCATCCTCACAAACCCGCGCTATCAAAACTGCCTCGCTCCTCTTAAGAAAGAAGAGAAATGGGTACAACCACCAGTTCACGCTCACTTCCCAAAGCACAAAATCACAGCCTTAAATGGGAACCTCGTTGGCAAGAACGCCCCAGATGTGTCCCAGCAGGGGGCAGGACAGCAGGGTGGCTGAAGGTGCCGGAGTGGAGATGAAACGGGGTCATTCTCCAAAGGGGTTTGGTCCTGCAGGAACTTCCTACAGCACTCCGGCCACGCGGCCGCCTCGCAGAGGGTCACTCAACCCTCGTGACACAACTGCCAGCTCATCCAGAGACCTCTGACACTCCAGGAGCTTTCCTCTTGCTCCCCTGGTGCCTCAAGGTTCCAGGTGTCACAGTCAAGGATTCAAAAAAAAGCTCAATTTCCACTCACATCGTGTAATGAAGTAAATGTATCTACAAAGATTTTAATTGCCATGTTTTCACCAATTGCCAATCTGGATTCCAATTAAGTTCTCAAATTGAAAATTTTCTTTCAAATCTGACCTCTGTGAGTTTCTTGTTCCCTCACTGTGGACTCCTTTGCTCTTCTCACACAGCAGCTGTATTTTAACCTAAATGGATCTCAAGGACAGTAACGTTTCTTTCAAAACTATTGTGCTGCTTGGTTCTACAGAAATAATGAGGAATAAATGACTGAGGCTGCCAAAACCAGGGTTCATTTCTCAAAGTCACAGATGTCTGCAGAAATGCCTCCTGACACCAAGGACTGTCACAGGTATTTCAAAAACAGCTGCTTACAGTTAGAGAAGAATTTCTTGACTATACCCTCAAAGATTTCCACAGGAGGAAGCAGCACTGAAAACTCTGCTCTACTCCTGAGTACAAAGATGTTCATAACACTGCCAGACTGGTCAAATGTCCTGCACTCTTACCATTAAAATGTCAAGGAATTCTAAATTAATTTCTCTGTGACCAATTCTGGTACAAAATGCCTTGTAAGTAATGCACTAACAAGTTAGAAAGTATCACACAGTTCTTTGTTGCACACAGTGAAGGGCATTTTGAGGGCACAGTGTCAACACACTGAAGCTCTATGACTTTTCTGGGATAGCAGGGGCAAAAGAATAAAAGGAGAAAAGATTACTCTGAGTACTGCAATAACTTACTGGTCCTTCAGCCAGTCCTTAACAAAAGGAATGGAAAACAATTCTGTGAATGACTCATCTTTCCTCTTTGGATTCTTGCTAAAGAAAAAGGAAAACAACTCATATTAATTTAAATTTCAGCTATTCAATTTGCAAATTAGTGCTTTGGAATCACTGAACATACTTAGTAGCAAAGAGCATGATGAACTTACTTGTATAACCACTCAGTTAGGAAATCAGAGGCAATAAATGTGTTCCTTTTTCCCTAAAGAAAAACGAGAGTTTCAAATTATTTATTATCTTTGGATTGATCATATGTTTAAGCTAAATTGACTGCTTTTATTAAATAAAATATGCAGTACATTACTCTATTGTTGCTACTGCCAACAGTCAGTGGCTCAGCCAAAATTTTAGAAATTTTGTGGAATGATTTCAAGACAAACTGTGAGTGAGAAAATTCTACATATATTATCTTGATATTTGCTGCAGTACATCTAGAACAAATCTCTCTGAATGGTGCTCTTTTTAAGTGGCAATTTCATTGTGAAGACATTACCAGAACTCATTCATACATGAAAATACGTTGTAAATTCCTTGCCGTTTTGTTTAAAGTTCTATTATCATACTCAAAATACTCCATTTCTTCCACGACACAGAAGGAACATTGCCTGGATATTGTTTCCTCCCGCGTGGAACCAGCCTGCGGACGCTGTGAATACACACAGGCAGAGTATTGTGTGACTGCTCGGACCCAAACATCTGCTGGGGAGCCCAGAAAGGAAGGCAAAACCAGAGGAAGGTTTATTTATGTCTGTCCACACTCACAGGTACCACGGGCATTGCAGAGAACCAGGGAAAAGGTTCAAAACCTGGAGCTTCACCACAAAATATTTGTGCTTTCGCTCGCAGTTCTCAGTCTTAACCAACAAAGAGATTTTTGCAAATTGTTGTGCAGCAGGTTATCCTTAGGGCAGCCAGTACCACAGAGCCTGAATTCTGATAAAGCCAGAAGGGATTAGGACCCTCCTTTTTATTTTTTTTTTAAGGATTTCCCCTCCACATTCCATCCTGACCGATTGTATAAACGAGTACGGGAGCTCGTTCTGCTCATCACAAACCACACACTGTGGAGAACGTAACCCGGAGTTGTGGCTGGGACAGCAGAAGAGCTTGATTGGTACCTTCAGAACCCCTCTGACATGAGATGTGTGATGGATGCACAGCCAGAGTGAACCTTGAAAGACCCCGAGCCCCTGCAGCCCAGAGGCACCCAGGGCTTTGCCACCAGAGCAGCCCCTGAGCTCAGAGCGAGCCCAGCTCCCATCCCAGCACTCACTCAGATTCACTGTCACCACGGCTGCTCAGCCCAACAATTCACACTGGGCAAACGCTGCTGTGGAATTTCTAAATGGCACAAAAGAGGCTGGAGCCTTGATTAAAATGTAAGAAATTAGGATACTGCTGCCAGTGGCTA
>VYZQ01013285.1:0-10577 GCA_013400655.1 Mystacornis crossleyi | reverse complement strand
TGCAAACCAGAAGACCCTGTGGGGCCCTGCAGTATTATAAGAACTCTAACACTTCGAAAGATGTAGATGATATTTGCTTCTTTATAAAGTTAGAGCAGTGAGGTCTCAGCTGAGCAAGAGCAGGTTCCTTTTCTACTGATCTGCACCAACCCAGCAGGATACAACCTCTGCCTTATAATTAATCATTTCGAAAAGACAAAATGACATGATTGTTAGATTACGTGCATCCCATAAGCGTTTGACCTGATGCCAAACCAGGAATTAGTGTCCAAATTTCTTCAGTCCTTAGAGCTCACCCAGAGACCACCCCCTGTTTGCAGCACAACAGAGACCACGGACAGCACCACAGTTCAGTACTGCTGGCAGACGCCTTTTATATCATGGTAATTTGGGGTGGGCAGCAGCATTCCCAAACCTGGATCCCTGCTGCTTCCTGCCCTCGGGAGAACAGTTCCTTTAGTCCATGAGCTGGTTTCATCCCTCTCTGGGCCCTAGTGAGTGTGTAAGGTGCTGCTGAGGATGGTTAATGGCTGGCTACTTTTGCTCTTGCTGCTTGTATCCTGAGGTGGGATGGTCTTGCTTGTTTTAGGGTATTTGGTTTTTCAAGTTTTAGTCTTACCAAGTTTTCCTTTCATCTCTGTTTCCCAATAATGTTCTGCTTCTGTAAATCCCCTTAAGCCAGCGCTTGCAAATGGAGATTCACAAGCACTCCTTACCAAGGATCCAGACAATATAATTCATATTCATGAAGGGCTGAAATGTGGGTTTATGTTTTCTTCCATACTATTTTCCGTAGTTTTCCAGTGAACCTGGCCATTGTTCTTGCCAGCCAGTGCTTGTCAGAAAGGTTACAGCAGTGTGCAAAAATCTGGCTACCACTTCACTGGGTGTAGATAGCTGGATTAGCAAATGTGGGATCTGCAGTACAATAAGCACCTTTGTTTGGGGCTTTTGCAAAGTCTGGAAGCGCTGGCACTGTGCCTAGTTCAATGTAGCTATTAGAGTCTTTTCATTGACTTTAATTGGAGCTGGATTAGGGCCTAATCATTTAAAAAAATCTTCACCCTGCAGCGAGCAATGGTCACATTTGACCTCAAAATTTCAGTAAGACGCATTGGTAGGGGAAAACTAGAACATAAAAGATAGAAAAATAATATTTTCCTGTCAAACGACGAATGATAGATAACTATATGTACTACAGTGACCATATGCCTCAAATTTGTCTTGAACTCCCCAAATTTTTTTCCACATAAGATCTGTCCAATTTTGATTTTTGGCAGCTGCCGGAACACAGTGGAAGAGAAGGCTGTTTGTCTGCCTTTAGCTGGTGTGGGATTTGCTGTTGGCAAGCACAGATGACAAACACTTCAGTTCTGTGACCAAATGGCTTTGCCATTGTTTTTATTAGACCGTGGGATGTTTTGCCTGATCTGTGGCAAGATATTTTGACAACTCATTGCAGTATAATAAATGAATAAAATATCAGAGAATAAGATATTTTATGTGCATGTATACATATCTATATTTTAATGTATAAAAGTACCATAAATTAGTAAGTGGGGGTTTTTAGCAAAGATTTTACAGTTCACAAAGCCAGTGCTGTATCACTGGTACAGATTCACAGTGATTGTCCATCTGTGTCTCTTGCTCTTTGTCTTCAATGTCTTTTTATTTCCCATGTACTCCAGATGAGAGGTGCCACGCTCCATGCCCAGTGGAAGTCCAAATGGAGTATTTGAAGTGCAATGGAAGCACAACTGAACTGAGCCAAAAAGATTAGCAATGCAGGAAACCCTAAATGCTGTAATAATATTAATTCTTCTGTAATTAATTTCTGTATCTTCAGTCTGTTTTTATTTTTAGGAGATTAATTTTTTGACAATCCTATTAGGGAGTTGTGTTTTGGTTTGGGTTTTGTAACACGTAACATATTATGAGTTATTACTTCTTGTTGCATTCAAAACATCTGCTATTTGGGAGGCATGAGAAGAATAATTTGTCTTAGTTTTATCATATCGACCAATATGAGATAAGAGGTCGATGAGATATGGTGAAAAAAATTCATGCTAATTTATAAATGTCTCAGAATGGGGAAGTTTGGAAGGGACCTATAGTGGGTGACTGGTCCTCCCCTCCTGCTCGTGTGGTTAGGTGTTCTGTGAAATGAGCCTTTTTATTCTCTCTGAAAAACCTAAATAATATTCTGGCACCATTTCCATTACAGGAAGAAGCTTCCTTAGCACCCACTTATCATGTTTCTTCTCAAGCAATGAAGATCTTTATTCCTGGCATACAAAATGCTAGTTGGGTTTTTTCCTGCTCTTTCTCATCATGAGAGCATTATTACTTACATGCAGTAAAACGTGGCAGACAACTGAAAAAACTTCAACGTGGGAATAATATATTGGTAAGCCTGGCAAATTGTATGTAAAACAGTTTTTTCAGTGCTGTGATAGCAAGAAATGAAACTTGCTCTGACAAAAATTTTTCTTTTTTCTTTTTTTTTCCTTTTGTTGTATGTTTTCCTTCACTCCAAGGCAAATTTTCTCAAGCTAATTTGCTTGATTCACATACTGATGGACAAATGTGTCAAAACTGCCAGAAGCAAGTGCTGTAGGGCATGTGTTTTAAGAGACTCTTGATTCATTTATGTGCTTATAAGTTTTCTATTTTTATTCATGGTGAGCATACTTCACCAACCCTGTCACACCAGCTCAGAGACTGAACTGAACTCTTCCTTTTTAATGGTTCTCTCTTCTGAAATATCTGTAAAGTGTATTAGTTTGGGTTTTTTTCTAAAATCCCTGCCAGATGCATAACTACACATCCAGTTTAATTCACTATGGCTACAGCACTTCTTCGTCATGCAAAAAATTGTCTCCTCCTAGTTAGACCAATTAAAACTCCTTCGCTAGTTGAATAACAGAGACAAAATTTTGTTGTCTCTGCTGCTCTACTTTCTTCAGTTTTGCTGGGTTTTGTACTGTTGGGTTTTAGGATCAGTTAAAAAGGTTCAAAACATGCCCTTGTCATTTTTATGCTCTTGTTTCGTGTGGGTTATTCTAAATCATGTGCAGTGAGACCACCTGGATGAGAAATACTTTGCAGTTCAGGCTGTGTTTTAGGTTTTTAAATCAAAAGTTAATGACCAAATTCCTTGTCCTTATGTGGGAAAGTAAGGTGACCTAATTGTCATATTTCTCTGAAGAATATTCTAAATTATACGGGGGTTATTGCAAGATTGTACTTCTGTTTGAGGTGACAAAAATTCCTGCTGGCTTCAAGGAAAGTTGGTCAAGACCCTTGCAATGAATCCTAAGGATTTAAGGCTAGGAAAAAGGGAGGGTGATGAAGAGGCATTTTGGGGAAACAAAATCACAAATACAGTTCTGGAAATGGGGGAAGAGATAAGGAGAAGGAAGTTAAAGAAGATTTGAAGGAGAGTTAAATCATAGAAATATTTTGGGACAAGAAAATTCAATAAACTAATGGCTGTTTCTCATCTCAGAGCCTAAATGTTTCTCTCAGCTACCAAAATAACCTTGCAGAAGGAATTAAACAGTTGGGCAAATATTGTACAGTCGAGTTTCAAGCCCTGCTCAGAGCTTGAAAGAGCCCTTTTTACAGAGCTCTCAAAGCCAAGAGAAGAAAATTAAGAAAGTGAATGCCAGGAACCATCAAGCTGTGGAAGACAGGGCTGGAAAGCACAGCTGTACAGAAAATGACTTTTCAGGGAATGGGGAACTTGCAGGCTACAGAGTGTGGAAAAAAAAGGAAGTGCAAGCCCACAAAAAGCATTAGGAAAAGAGAGGAACAGAAGACAGTCCCAGGAAGGATTACGAATGCAAGAAAATTGATTTAAATGACTTTTAAACTGAGTAAAATTACTCATGCCAGGAAAGTACATTGTTTTAATTGTTTTTAGCAGAAGACAAGCAGGGTGTCTGCAGGACTGTTCCAGGCCTTGAAGTACTTTGAGACTCTTTCCATAAAAGCCTTAGAAATTCAGAACTAACATTCAGTCAAAGTGAGAAGCCTGTCACACCCCTCTGTCACCTGCCTCTTGCTTTGGGCCTACCTCAATGTTAACAGCTCCTGCTGTTTCTCTGTCACCTTATTTCTTGGTAACATGTCTGCCATGCAGACTCTAAGGATGGCAAAGTACTTCCTAGGATTAATGGGGCTCGAGAGCAGTGTAATAAATGCCAGCAGGAAGCATCCCTCCTGGTTGATGCACAGCTTTGACTTTCAGCTATGGGTGTGGAGGACCATACATTCTGATATAAGTGCAGTTTCTTTATGGATCATCTAGTGCTATGTTCATAAAGTCATTGCTAGACTTTTAACTTTCAAAGTTAGGGAATACAAGGAAATACAATAAATCTGCCATGTAAGGTTATAGGTATTGCCTTTCCCCATAGTTATACAGCTTTCTCCAAACATAAATTGTAGCCACTTGTGTACCAATCAGGACATGGATCAAGTTGGTCTCTCCAAGCCCACATAATGACCATCATAGAATCAACTCCTCTGTTCCATTCACCATTCAAAATAAAATTTTGGTTTGTGGACGTAATTATTTCAGGTCACGGCAGAAACTTCTCGCTTTGTTTGTTAACCAGAGTATACTAAACCTACTTTTTTCATGTGACAATCTGCAGTATTAATCAATTTAATATAGAAGGCTGAGATTATATGCTTATTTCTTCTCTGAAGATGTCTGAGCCTGTCATCTTGCTTCTAGTGCACAGGCAAAAAAATCATGTTGGCTCCAAAGAATTAGTACCACTGCCTCTTAAAAATGTCAGTGGTACAGAAAGATAGTAAAAAATAGATTCAACTGTATTTTCTAAGGGGCATTTTTAAACTAGCCTCTACTTTTGCACAGTTTTCACATAGCCTAGTGAGCTATGTGAATAACCCAAAATCAGTGTGTACAAACAAGACAGGTGTCAGCAAACTGTGCAGGAAAGTGCCATATCAGCGTACAGAAAATAACATCTTGAATCATGGAACCTGCTTTGTTTTTTCTCCTGCAGCTCTCTCTTACAGCCATTATGGCCATCTCTGAGCCCTTTGAAATCTTCCCAGAGCCAGCTTTATGCTTCTGGAATTTTGTTCTATCACAAGGCCAGGAGCTCTCCCTGTGTGCTGCACTGCTGCTGTCACGAGAGGGAAAATGAGGTGAGTGGAAAGTCCAAACCTGAGGTGAGGGGCAGCCTTGGGCAGCCCAGGGCTCCCTACAGGGGACACCTCCAGCCCTGCCCACGACTGTCCCCCAGCTTTCTCCGGCAGCAGCAGGAAGAAGGCTGGACATGCCCTGCCACAGCACCAACCCGAGCACGGGGCCAAGACCTTCAGAAAGCCCTGCTCTCCCTCCAGCTGACAAATGTGGCCCGGTGATTGTTTGGCATCCCTTGACTTCCAGTTGAGCAACAGGATCACGAAGTCAGGCTGCTTAACAAGTGACTTTTGGCAGCTCTTCCGCTCGGATGTCAGTCACAGCAGTGAGTTTTTTTCAAGTAACTGTATCCAGATGTCAGCTGCTTAAAGGTTTCCTTTGCATCCTTTTCGGTGTTTCTGTTCAGTTCCACTGCTGGCTCTGCTGACAGTCGCAGTGCTGAAGGAAGCTTAGCCCAAGGACTGCAGTGCTCCTGTGGTAGCACTTTGTGTCTCTGAATGTCCTCCTGCTTTCTGTCCTGTAGGGTGGAGGATGTGTGCTCGGCATTGCTGAGGTCAAATTCATAAATTCTTCAGGAGCAGAAGAGGGTAAGACTGGTTCAGGGCTGTCAGAGGGCAGTTCCTGACACACACCACACACCACCTACAGCCCCGGTGCTTCTCCTACAACTAATGTTTGTCACAGTAAAAGGTAGACCATATTTATTTTGACAGTCTAATCGCAAAATGTAGATTAAACACTGAGAAATCAGTGACTACAACAGCAAGTGTGCAATGTGGCTGTTGCCTCCAGATGATTATTTAGCTGTCCAGAAATGTTGCAATGCATCTTTTCCCTCATCACACCAATTTTACTCCAGTCTGGTCTCTAGTTCTTTGCTAGCTGTCAATAACAAGTAATTTTCCTTTTCCTCTGCCCATCATTGCTGCCACACTGAATTTTTGGCAGCTGTGATATTGTAAGCATAGAGGTGGGAGGCCATGTCAGGGAAGAACAAGCAGCGGTTCTACAAACCTTGGGTTGGGGTGAGACAAACTACATAGAAAACACTGATATTTCCCTTTTCCCTTTCAAAAATTCTCAGGTTGCGGGTGTGCAAATGCATGGAGTGGTGCTATTGTGAATCCTGTTGGAATAATATGATTCAGCATGTGCTTAAATAATAAGCCTTTAGGGCTAAAAATAAGAGTCTTATAGTTTAAATGAGTCTGTTCTATATTTGTTACAGAACAAATTGTTGTTGCCTCCAAAGGCAAGGCAGCAAGGAGCTGGATAAATGCACACGCTGTTATCAGATCCCACTGGGAATTGATCAGGTGTCCCCTATAAAGAATTAAAAAGGGAAGGGGACACCTGATCAGGGAACCCTATTCAAGGACAGGGGTTTTCTTCTTTCTTTTCAGAAGGTTCTGAAACTGGGAAACTAAATGCAAGGAATTTGTTAAGATAGGATAAACTGGTGTGAATCACACAGCCAAGCCAAGGACTAGCATGGGCAAGGCAAAGAACAAAATTGCTGGTTGGTTTTGCAGCACCTGGTGTGTATTTTTAACATGCATTTTGTACCCCATTTCCCCATTTGCTGATCTGGTGCAATCCATTGCTGTGTGCAGAGTAAAAAAGAAAAAAATTACGCTGCTGCACTCAATTCTCATATAAGTCGTTTAAACACGCCAGTGCTATCTCTCTAGCTATTAGCTATAGGTAAGCACTATCTTTTTGGCCATAAAGGTTGTGGCAGAATGAGTCTTTGACTGATGTTCTGATTGCAGGACACATCAGTAATAATAAATGTACACAACTCTTTCGAGGGTGTTCTCTCACAAGTGTACAAATCTCTCCAAGTGCTCTGATTCTTCCCATGTTTGGGTTTTGCATAGTTGATTTCTTGGGTTTTGGAAAAGTAAAAATGCTTTTTAATGATCTGTAGTGTCTCGTTACTGCTCAGGGAACTTCAGATTCCAGTCACCAGTTAGAAAATGTGTATGGGTGATTTTCTGAAACAGAGTAAGGTTTTGAAAACCAGTGCTAAATTCTGCTCATGAATTCTGCTCCTTGCAGTATTTCACAAAACAGAGAATTACCAACCATGGTCTGGGCAGAGAAAAATCTAACTGAAAATTGTAACTTCTGTATATCAAATGTATGAAACATATGAAAAATTTTTAATCCTATTCCCTTTTTTTCAACCTGATTTATGCCTGTTTTACGAAAAATATGTATTTTCAGGTAATTTATGTTTCCATCTTCTAATAGCCTTCGCCTGAAAATATAATGGCAGCATCTATATATCTCTTGGTTTTACTCTCACATTCTAGCTCAGGCTAAAAAATGCTTTAACGAATGAGAGACTTGATTAATTATACACTAGAGATTCAAGTACAAAGAAACAGAAAAAGGATAAAGCTTCTCGCTGGTCAAGATGATGAACCTTTAAACTTTTGCCTAAATCCACAAAGCCAACAGTTAATTGGAATGGTACAGTTCACTTATATAAATCTCCCATACACACTGTGTATTTTATCACAAATCACAGTAATAATTTGGAATTGTACCATTCTCTGTAAAATGAAACACCCTTGTGGTCTCTGAAGAAAAGACTCTGCAGTGCTGTGCTGGAAAGTGAGCAGCTTCAGCAGGGGATTTCAGACAGACAGGCTGCAATTGCTAAAAGTTTGCCTACAACACATCACCTGTACTTTTATTAAAATAGCCTGTGAATCCTCTTGGAGGAACAAACAAACAGCTTCCTCTTCATCCTGAAAATATGGTTAGGGATGTGGAGGTGGTAGCATTGGCAAGAAGCAGTATTTATTTTTATTGGAATCTTCCAACATATCCTGGCAAAGGGTTGACTAAGGATATTAATCAATGGTTCAACACCAACTCACAGAAAAAAAAATGCTGTTGCTTCTGGAGTTGTAGTGGGTTCTGTATATGGTGATCCAATACAGTCCTTGGAAGGACTGAGTTATGATGGAAAGAGCAGGATTCAAGCAATGATTATTCCTGGAGACAGAATGCTGAGCTACCGTAAAGCAGACACCATAAAGAGAGCTGGTATCATGAGCAGTCTGGCTCTCAGATGCTTTGGAGCAGGTTTTGTAAATCCTAGTTTCTTTAGCCTGTACCTTATCCTTATCTTTATTCCTAATACCATATGAGAGAGCATGATCCTCTCCTACAGCAAAATATGAGATGATATCTGCCAGCAATAGCTTCTTCCCTAATCTTATTGTTATCTGATGTTTAACACTAAACATAGCTTCTAGGTGCTAACCCTAACACCAGTATTGACCCTTGTCATTCTTCAAACCCCTTCTCTTCTCTATCTTCTCATAAAGCACTCCTAGAAATCCTAACCCTGGCCACGGCTCCACACCAGGAGCTGCCCAAATGCTCCAGGAGCACTCCATTATGCTGTGATGGTTGGGTCCCTGTAGTCATCCACTCCCCACTAAGGGAAAAATCCACTTGCTTTTCCTTGCACCGGTTCTCGCGCTTGCCTCGCCTGCTTTAAACCCAGTTCCACTTCAGTGACTCCTTCTCCGTAACTCCGCAGGGCTCTGTCAGCTGGGGAGTGAAAATTACTCACTGTGATGTGAATAAAACTGGAAGTAGGGGTAAGTCTAGGAAATTGATAGGCTGAGGATTTGTGATCACTTCTGAATGCAACTAAGGCAAATATCTCTTGCTGTAAGAAAACTGCAATTTCTTGTGCCAGGAAGTCTTAAAGCTAATTTCAATGGGGTTCATGTTGGTTTATGTTGGAATGTTAGCACGAAGCTAAGTCAATCCTATCAGACAGCTGTATCTGAAATAGAGTTTAAAACTGGGCAAGGTACATGCTTAAGAAAATAGAGCCAGATTCCAAAAGATCTGTGACTCTGAGGACTACAGCCAATGGTTCCTACCTTGTGCTCCATCAGTTTAGCCCCAGAATTCACACACTGACCATCCCAATACACACCTGCCTGTCTTCCCTCTGGTTTCATTCTCTACAGCAGGATAATGACTGAGGGAGGCACATTTGTAAATGCAGGATATCAAAGCAATTGAAACAAGATGAATTTTTATTATGCCCAAGAGACAAGTGGAAATATTTGAATCCGAAAGTAATTATACAGCTGTTGTAGGCACCTTAACTACTAATCTCCAGCCAGTTATATAATTTTTTGGGTTTGTTGGAGAGGAATCTTGAGGAAGACGTGTAACCTCCAGATGCAATTTCTTTTACCTCTTACGCAATTTCAAATTCAATATAGAAAGGTATAGAGAGGGCAAAGGGCTGACACAGGGAGCAGATCCTTCCGTGAAGGACTGGAGGCTGGTTCCTGGTGGAGGGCACTGAACCTCCCAGGTGGGAGAGAATTGTTTCCTGCTGACTAATATTATTTGGGCAATATCGCCTCGTACTTTGCTTTCTCGTGGAGGAACATGATGGCAGTTTAAATTCTGAATTGCTGTGGCCCTCACTGAGCTGGCTGGCAGAAGCCTGATCTAGCCTTGTGTCAGTTCTACCAGCAGGTCATCTGCCTGTTTAAAAAAGATTCAAATTAATAATGCCTGTCCCCAAGATTCTTTGAAGGACACGTTTGCATTTAAGTTATTTCTATTGTACTCAGAGAGTTACTTGGCTTGTGTGTAGTTAACATGACTCATTTAATCCAGAAATAGGATTTGCACACACATTTTGCAAATCTGCTAACAGCCTACATTAGTTCTGCACTCAGTCGTGTTTGCAGCAATGCCTTCTGGGTGCATATCCTGGCTTTTGGAATTCCACTTTGGTCTTTCCTATTTTCCACTTGTTCATATCTCATCTTTTTCTGTTCAGCTGATTAAAGAGATGTGTTCACTCATAGACTTCAGCTTTCGTGGCAAGGGAAAGGTCACTGTTTCTAGATTTTTCTGTTACAGACCAGTTTTTCTTCTGCAACACCTTTGTATCGTAACAGGAAAATTAAATTCAAGAACACCTACGAATATCAGGTCCCTTGGTGTACTAGAAAGATAGGATTTAGTAGTCCAAAATCTTCTTTGTAAAGCTGCAAGTAAATGAACCTGTGATAAATCAGTTCAGGTACAAGGAGTCATGCAAAATATAATCACTTAGAAGACCAAAAACTCAGCTGCACTTACATGTATTGTATAATCCTTAAATGAAATGCAGGAGCCATCCCAAAAGGGTGCATTTTGAAACAGGTATTGTTTTGCTATCCTTACCCTTACGGGTTTTTTTAGAAGATATAACTGATTCAAACCCAGTAATCATGAATTATAGCATATAAAATAGCATATGAAACAAAAATGCTAAACTACTGGTCACTTAAAAAGTTATCTGGGTTTTCCTAGATGGGGACACCTTGTTTTCTGATCAACAGAGAAGTTATGG
>VYZQ01013281.1:28061-42166 GCA_013400655.1 Mystacornis crossleyi | reverse complement strand
TTCAGGATTCAAATCCAAAAGCATGGACAAAGATTCATTTCTGGATACAAGCTAGATTCCAGGTGGAAAACTGAAGGCACAGTATCATTTCTACCATGCCTCTAGATTTAGTTCAGATCCCCACAAAGGCTGCCAGAAACTAAATCCTTCAGCTTCCCTTAATGCCCTGGGGAGTATTAGGTGCCAAAGCATCTGTGGAAAGAAGGATCTCACTTTTGAAAAGGCCAGAAAAGTAACTGTCTCTGGGTACAGCTCACAAACGCCGCTGTGCCTCCGATCCTCTCTCCCCTCGTCCCCACAGAGATCTGGAAATGAAGGCAATTCTGCAAGTGCAGCCCTGACCCTTGTGCCTCACAAACACCACTTCAAGACTTTTACCAGATTTCCTCTTAGGTGTATTTTGGGGTTGCTTGCTCTCCCAACACCCAGCTTTAAACTCCAGGATACACCTTCCACTGCCATCAGTAGGATCTCTTCGAGAACACAGAAAAGTGCAAAGGGCTCTGTATCTTACAAGTTGCCCCTTTGCCAAAGCACAGCAATGAAAACCAGTCTCTCACCCTTTCTCCCCTCATATTTCCACTGCCACTCCAGTAAAAACCCCTCTATCAGTACATATGCATTTAAGAATATGTTCTTAATATGTTTCAGGAATGTTTTTAGACCCTAAAGGTAAAAAGACCCAGGAGAGCCACAAAAGGGAACAGGGAGCAATTCTTGGCCTGAAACTGGATTGAAGAGAGCAAATGGGACTCTGTAAAAGGAGAGATGCATAGAAAGGAGAGTAAGAAACTGAGGTCCACTTTCAACCAAAGTGCATTTCTTACCTATTATTCAGTGCCCTGCTACTAACAGGCGAAAGCAGCAGAGATCTAAATACACCTAAAATTACTTGGCCTTTAAGCAAATGTTTCCTCTTTACCACTAATCCACTAATCTTTTGGTGCCTGGATCCCAGGTTGATTGGCATGCTAAAAATACATAGGTAGAAGGCACGTAATTGCTGCTCTAATTTTTACATAAGCATGAGCTGTCACCAACTATAGATCTACTTGAAAACCAAGGCTTTTAGAGCCACCTCAGACACCAGAGCCCTCATGGCCATTGCACACAACTTCTGTTACTTCTACATGACACATGTTATAGTATTTTACACCTTCCTTTGGCATAAAGTGGAATTTTATGGAGTCAAATGAAATGCTCCACCTAATGAGGCAAACCATGCCATGCTGTTTGGGAGCCTCGGTAGCTGTTACAACATTATCCATTAGAGACGGAGCATCTCATACTGAGCAGATCAAGGCTGGATTAGGCACGGACCATAGCTGCACACACTTTAGTAACTATGGTCTCTGTGAGTGTACAAAGGTCCGGTAGGTCTAATAAATGCAAGGACATACATGCAAAAGGAGAGAGAATTAACACAATGTACGGGTGTAGCAACATAACTGAAAACTGCTGTTTTGGTGTGACAATGTGGGACAGCTAAATCTGAGCATCCTGTAGCAAAAAAAAAACAAGAGTATTGTCATTTTGCATGGAGAAAGTTGTTATTCCTTCAAATCAAGGCAGAAGAGAGTAATTTTGGGTTAAGGGTGGGTTTCAATAGTCCCCAAACAACATTCCCTATATAACATACACCCATGGACTCAAGTTCATTTTTCTGTGTAAGAGAGAGCACACGTGCAGTGTATTCACCTCACACTTGTGCACGCTCCCTCTCTCCCAAAGAGAGGGGCCTGGCAGGAACGCTCTGCTCCAGGATAAAAGCTGCCTCCTGCACCTGGGGCACTTCCACAAAATGGCCCCAGCAACAATAGAGACAGTCCTCAAACCTGGACACCAGCTGGCTCCTAATTCCACACAGCAATGCGGCGGCATCAGGAGCTCCTGCATTGCTCCTGTGGGACTAAAATTCCCATCTCAAATCAGGCAGGATACACACATGTCAGATTAAAGAGACGCAGGCATTTGCATACCTCTTCAGGGTTTGACAGGTTTGTGGTGATTTATTCTGTAACCTGCAAATACATCAGAAGCATCCCTGATGGATGCCTCCTCAATGCAAAGGTTAACAGGTCTGTGTGCATCGAATTCAATATTTACACTAAGGAAGAAATTTCTTTTTTTTAATATTTAAATGGGAAGCGCACACACAAGAGGAAAGACCCAAACTAAAAAATAGTGGTGACAATAAATGATGCAGATCTCAGCAGTTACACAGCTGTTAGCAATAAGCTAAGCAGAGGATAGCTGAGCACAAGTATTACTGGATATTTACTAAAATAAAGTCTGTAGTTTTACTATCGGGATGAAGAAATACTTTCTTGTTAAGGACTGTAAGATGATTCCCTAATATTAGATTACCACAGACTGTAATGAATATTTCAAGGGCTTCACATGTATACAGGCTATCAGTCCAATAAGGCTGGTCTCCAAGTTGTCGCAAGAACATGTGGTGCATGTGGGGAAAAGAATTCCCCTTTGAAATCAAAAACACTATGTATGTATGAGATTAAAGGAATCTGAGCACTTACATACATCCTACGGCTGCAAAATCAAGGATCATGAGAATTCCACAACATTCAAACTTCTAGCTAAACTTATCAGCCAAAACAACAAAGCTTCCAAAACACACTTCTGCCTCTGTAAAAGGCTGCTTGCTAAACTAGGACTTCACCCCAGGCTTTGAATTCAGCAAGGTTTATTCTCTGCTTATAGTGATATGACAGCCTGAATGTGACTTATTTTAATGCAGAAATATGAAACTTCAACCTGAATCTGTATTTTGTAGGATCAGAGTATCCATTTATAAACAGCCTGAGAAACTGTGTGTTCTGGTGGTGCTTCTGGTTAACCCCTTCCCAAATTATTGCCTCCCTAAAGAAACATCCTTCTGCCACCCATCCCAGAGCTCTAAACTATTTGGTGTGTTTATCCAGGGATCTTCCTCACCTTTCTTGCTTCCTTTCTTACACTGGTGCTTCCCAACAAGGCTGCTTAAGGCTGCAGGTTAAGCACTGAGCCTCGTTTCATTCAGGTCAGGAACATTTTGCTTTTTCAGTGAAGGGGGAAGATGTAGCAATCCTGCACTAAAGGCACTAATCCATATCACCTTCCCACCTCTCCACTGCTTTCTCCATGCCTAAAGAGTCGATGGATTTTTCTGCAGCCTGCAGGGGTAGATCTTGAGCAGGTGAGTTAATGGCACCAACGCCTGAACCCCACACAGGTACAGCTCCTTCTCCAGGTTAGATCAAAGTGCAATTGCCCTACCCAAATGATAACACACAGACTCACATGACCCCGCAACAGTCATCCAGGTGGACTCTCCGACAGAGGTTTGCACTTTCTTAGACAAACAACAACATTGCTGCATCTCCCTGAATTGTCAGGGCATGACAAAAAAGCCACGCAATCAATATTGTTTAAAATAACTGATGTTTCATGAATCTTTACTTTCTGCTTTGAAAAGGCATTTAATTGCAACCTTGTGTTAACCTGTAGAAGTAAATGCACTGACTTCTGTTCTGACCCAAGGTCAGTTTTTGCCTTTCCCTAACCTCTCTTTTACGTAGTATTTTGGAAACTGTGCTCTTTTAAGAAAGATTGTAGTTCAGTGAGGAAACTACATTACAGTGTATTCCAATCAAAAAGTTACACAAAGCTTTGCAAAGATCCTCAACAGAAAACAAAACTCCAAAGTCAGATGATGAACTTGGAAATTGCTGCACCTCCACACATTTCAAGTCCAACCTGTCCCTTTCTTCAAATCCGTGATCTGTGCAAGCTGGGCACATACAAAACTTGAAACCACACATGGTCTTTAAGATGGAGAAAGGAGCCGCATCTGCTCAAATGTACTGTGAGGGTGGTGAGGCACTGGAACGGGTTGCCCAGGGAAGCTGTGGGTGCCCCATCTTTGGAAGTGTCCAAGGCAAGGTTGGATGGAGCTCTGAGCAACCTGTTCTAGTGGAAGGTGGCCCTGCCCACAGCAGTGGGGTTGGAATTAGGTTATCTTTACGGCCCCTTCCAAACCATTCTATCATTCTATGAATTTTCCTGAAGAGCCCTTCTACTTGATGACGAATAATTAATTCCCTGACAAGCAGAACAGCTCTGCACTTCTCACAGGATGCCCTGAGGCAGAAAAGGCAGAAACCAAGAAACTGAAATCTGAACAGGAGGGGAGCCCTGGACATAATGATCAATCAGGAGAGTGTAGGTAAGTGAGCAGGACCTCAGACGCCAGCACTGGCCATCATAGGGAGCATCAAATCCCCTCCATATTTGTCAGGGATACAGGATCTGTTCAAACAGATTTGCAGAATCTTGCCACTCTCTCCTGAAACCCGGTTTGTCATCCATCACCAAGGTAGGAGTGAAATTGTTCCAGCATCCCTTTAGCTGCCATCTGCACTCCCACAGGGAGGGGGCCCAAACTTGTCAAATGCCTTGAATTAAAAAGAACACCTCTTGCATTAGAAATGGCAAGAGGTGGCAATTTCAGGATAACAGCCTGAAGCCACTGGCCATCAGCAGAGCACACTGCCGATAATTAGGCATGAAAAATAGGTCCCCCCAGAATCCAAGCGTAACAACTGCATTGCGGAAAGCAATTTTTGAATAACCAGAGACTAACAGAGAGACCCTGAAACTCAAAGTGGCAACTTGTTTAGGAAAAAATACCAGTCTTGAAGGACAGAGGGTAAAAGGGGCTTTGGGTTACGGCAAATCTAGTTTCTGTTACTGGCCCTACCTCACCTGAACAGCCCAGCCCTCCCCAGCTGCACTGCCCACCTGCAGCACAGGCACAGCTGCATGCAAGCCAGGATGTTCCCAGCCAAGACGGGGTGGGGGGGGAATCACTACCAGAGTTGCAGAGGTTCACACATATTTTCCAACCATTTCAGTTGACTATTTGAGGATGTGCACTGGAGGCTCCTTTCAAAGCCCATATAGTTCTGAAGTACCCAGCTGGATGTCAGATATTCAGAAAATTCAGAAAATTCAGAAAATTAGTGGTCTTTTTGTTTAGTTGGGGTTTTTTTAGCCTTTTACTCCTGCTTAAGAGTATGCTCCAAGCCATTTCACCTCCCTAGTAAACTTTCCCTCGGAAAATGGTGTTCCAGAAGGCACTGCTGGTAGCTAATACTCTTCTGCCTAATGAATAATCTCACACCCACTAAATGTTCCAGGCCATCAGACAGTGCTGGAGGAGACCATATCATTTATCAGTAAGCACAAGGCAAGGCCGGGCCTTTGGTCCCTTTTTCTTCACTGAGACCTGAAGGAGTTTTCTAGTGATGAAAGCATTCAGAGAGCTGCTCTGTTCCTGCATCTCAGTTCACTCATCTCAGACGGGTTTGCTGGTAAAGACTTTTCCCTAAGAAGGGAGATTTCTTATGTTGCATAGCTTATAATTAATTGGGGCACCTCAGACCAGAAGGTCTGCTTGCTCCCCCTAAATGAGCTTCTGAAACAACAAAAACACGCTTAGCATGTGGCAGGGATATGGTTCAAAAGTTCATTTGGGCTTAGCTTTGTACAAGAAAACAGTTCTGACATGTAAATTTAGGCAGACTCATATTTAGCAGAGGTTTAGGAGGCCTAGAAGGCATTCAGAGCATGGCTGTGCCTGCTGTGGATAACACACCAGCCCATTCCAGGCCATTCCAATGAATTCTCATAGCTGCAGTCAGAGAAGGGATGACTAATGCTGAGCACATACACAAACAGACAGACCCCCGACAGAGTCACAGAGGAAGCTGAAGAATTTCAGGTGTAGAATCATCCAAAATATGTAAAAGCAAAGGGATCAGGATTGAGTGGATCAGAATAACCAGAGCAGAAAGGACCTCTGGAGGTTATCTGGTCCACGCCCCTCTTCAAAGCAGGGCTGACTTCAAAGGCAAATCATGGTGCTCAGGAGGAAGACAAAAATAATTTTTGAGATGAAAAACTGCAAAGACAATTCAATAGCTGTAAGGAGGGGAGAGCAAAGTAAGGCATCAATATTTCAGCATCTTTGGAGCAAACAGTGTAAGGCATGTTCTCTCTGCTTTAATGCTTGCAGTGCAAACCAGGAGGCACTTGTGAACCTGCAAGGTAAATGCCAGACAGGAAAACAGAGTCTGTGAGGCACTTGAGCTGTGAATCAGCCCCTGCCAAGTCTCTGGTCTTCTCTTCAAAATATCTCCATCTCCTAGTCTTCGTGTTGTTTAGTACTAACACATCTATTATGGTATAACACAACAATAGCAGCAGCATCACTAACACCATCTTTTGGCTGGAGACCACACACTGAACTAATTTCATCGCCTGCCGCTTTGCCTCTCCAGGAGAGGAAAGCCCAGCACGCTCAAAGGCACCGTTTGTATCTCCTGGATATTACAGCTCCATGGACACTGCACCTTCTCCTGGTGTTTTTATCTACGGTCACATACAGTAAATCATGCTGATTTCTCACTGTGAAGCCACTTTTTTTTGGCAGTTGGCTGCTTTCACAACAAGGCCCAAGAAAAATACTCCACACAGTTTCAGCGCCTTTCCTAGCACAGCTGCATCCCAAACAGGACTTAGGCTAATCCCTTCCAAACAGCCCTGTTGCTCTTGCCTTGCCACAGAGCAGCCTGCTGCAGCCCCTCTGACATTGCTTTAATGCTGATTAGTCCCGACACAATTCTGGTGCAGGCTTCCTGCCAGGCGAGGGAATGAACAAAATTGGTTTGCACACAGACCAGACGACAGCTGCAGTCACTCCAGCTCAAATCTGTTGAATAAGGACCCTTTTCTTGTTTACCAAGATGAGGCTAAATTAGCCCAGCATGAGACAGAAGGACAGAGCAAATCCTAAAAGCCAGCGATGCCAACCTGGCTCTGAAGGTGTGAGATGAAACTTGGTCAAGGCCCATCACTTGGGTCCAAGGAAGCCACAGGGGAAGCGTACACTTTGTGTTAAGTAAACCCCCATCCCAGCGAAGAGCTGGAGTTTTAAAAAGAAAGTACTCTGTGGGGAAGACTACAAGCAGAATGCCCTCAGGTTTGTTTTTTTTTCAGAGCCAGAGAGACAGTCAGTGCATACTTTCTTGGAGAACATTTTCCTCATCTCTTTTTCCTCCATCCCTAGGAGAACATTCCCCATCTCTTTTTCCTCCATCCTTTTTTTTCAGAGCCAGAGAGACAGTCAGTGCATACTTTCTTGGAGAACATTTTCCTCATCTCTTTTTCCTCCATCCCTAGGAGAACATTCCCCATCTCTTTTTCCTCCATCCTTTTTTTTCAGAGCCAGAGAGACAGTCAGTGCATACTTTCTTGGAGAACATTTTCCTCATCTCTTTTTCCTCCATCCCTAGGAGAAAAGCCTCCAGCCTTCATAATCCCCCTACCTCCACACTGCCCTTGTTTCTAAAATGCAGAGGGACATCCTGTTAGGCAGGTTTCCTCCTCAGGAGTGATCTATTGATTTGATCTGGAGTATCACCTCTGTTTGCAGAACTACACACAAATCTCTTGACATGAATTACAGAATCCAGCATCTTTCCAGAGGCAGCACATGCACAGAGGCAAAAGCTGCATGTGAACTACTTGCACAAACTGACTGTCAGCATGGCTGGTATTACTCAGGCTTTTACAAAATGTATTTAATGGAAAAGGAACACTGCTGAGCATTCTGGTCTTTGAAAAGTCTTTAAACCCTTATCCAGCACTGGATACAGCACCATAGGATTTTCCTTCCGTATTTAAGAAAAGCCTGGCTTTTGGCGCTTGCACGGTTGGCTGCTCACTGATTGGGCATTTATGGATTTGTTAAGTAACTCCTCCTTTGGCCTGGGCACCTTGGCTCTGCAGAATGCTCCTTCCCATCACATTTCCTCCCCCAGCCACCAGAAACAAGGCTCCTGCCCATGTCAGCTACAGCTGAGGCACCACTTTCCCTCGTTTCCAGTCCCTGCATGGCCTGATCCAGCAAGCAAAAAAGCTTCAAGTGTTTTACAAGCATCCTCACAAATTGCAGCTACAGCTTTGTGCTGATTTTGGCTGGGGGAGAGTTAATTTTCTTCACAGTAGTGAGCTCTGGCTTGGATTTGTCTTCCCAAGTCACCGTTACACGTGTTGGAGCCCTGCTGTCCTGGGGATGGCTGAACACCTGCCTGCCCACGGGAAGCAGTGAATGAATTCCCTTTTTTTTGGCTTTGCTTGCACAGGCTGTTTTTAGTTTGCCCATTAAACTGACTATCTCAACCCACATTTTCTCATTTCGACTCTTCCAGTTTTCTCCCCCATCCCACCAGGGGAAAGTGAGCGAGCAGCTGTGTGGGGCTGAGTTGCTAGCTGGGGCTAAATCATGACAAACTTCTTTTAAGGGAATAGCAAGGGGCTGCTCTAACACAGCGTAAGACGTAGAACATTTGCCTTCAGGCGTGGAAAATGTGTTCAATTTTTTGCTTGCTGGAGTGAGGACCGACTGTGTCTAAATTTCCCCCTCCCGCTTCCCAAAAGAGGTAATATCAACCAAAATTGGCTTGCTGCACAACAAAAGAAATGCACCATTAGTACACTGAAAGAAGACATGCAAGAAGAATCCCAGCCATTACCCAGCTGTATTTTCAGTCACTCCATGAATACATTTGGGGTCTGCTCCCTGCCCAGCCTCACATACACTGGGATACTCTTAACCAGCCCTCATGTAACAGAAGGCTCTGTGTGGTATCTCTCAAGTGGTGTGTCTAGCCACCAAAGGAGATTTCAGCAACTAAAGGCATCTAAAGAAAGATATTCCTCATTTTAGGTTTACCTACATGTCACCTACAACACTCTAAAAAAGCAATATGACATCTTTTATTAAAAAAAACCAAAACAAAATTATGAAAAAGGTGGTGTAGACCAAAGGAACTTTGCATTTAAAGCCATTTGGGGAACTGTGAAGAAGGACCTGGTCATGCAGAAAGCAGCCTCAGGTCACAATCTAAACACCTTTTTGTCCTTACCAGCTGATCAATAGACAACTTTTACATAGAGGGAAAAGCAAAAGCCAGTCTTCTTGATGATGCTGGAAAGAAAAGAAAGGAAACTTTCTTAAAAGACAAAAACAGACACAGAAGGAGAGGGGAGGTACAAAGTGAACTGTTATATGTCTATATATTGACAAGACAGAAGTGTTACTAAATTTAAATTCAGAATTTATTCATGCAGTTAACAGTCTTTCTGAAGTTCCCCATTTTACCTCCAAGACTTGCTGTGTCTACATAAATATAACCATGTCAAAGACTGAAGAAGGTTTGAAGCATCTGAAGATGAGCACCAATAAACCACCAGTTTCTGGAACAGTAGTTTCACTTCCCTGAAAGTAGCAGACAGGGCAGAAAGGTCTCTCAGCACTCAGCAAGCGTCAATAAACAGTTCAGTAAATTTATCATGGCAGAGTTATTTACTGCACCGGTGCTGGGAAGTCACTTCTGCTAAAACATTATTACAGATGAAGCTTAGCAGAAGTCTCAGATCCAGCACAGGACAAGCAGTGCTTTCATCGACCCATCATCCCTCAGAGAACGGGCACTCGAGTGAGTTTGTGGTAATCCCTTTGCTACGCTATTCCCCTGTGACCAAGTTGCACAAGTTACCTTTAAATGGACCATCACCTCGGGTGTCTGATTAAACTCATTGCTGGTCTTGAGTGAAACTTCAAAGCATGCAAGGTACGCTGATCACTGTCACACCTCATACAGGTTTAAAAGATTTGATATGGAAAAGTCTATTGATGTGCCATCAGCCCTTTAGGACGCAAGGCTTAGCCAGGTACCAGAGCAGCACACAGCTGGCTGGTTCTTGAGGAGGAGGCTTAGAGGGATACAAGGATCTCCAGCGCAGAGGTATAGTCAACTGTTTGGCTAAACAGAAGGTGTCCAAGAGAGCACAGCTCTAATTTTCCTTTCATTCCTGTTCACCTGTTTTTCTTAACTTTGCAACTGTATTGTCTGCATTTCAATCTTGTGATTTATTTAATAAAATAAATTTAAAACAAAGTTCTTTTATGTTGACCTCAAGCTGCTTCCCATTAGAAAAGGTTTCAGGCCAAGTGCTGGACATTAGATAGTGTCTTTCTTCAGGGCAGCTATGCCAGAAATGACGGCACCAGAGCACCATCACTGTATGAAACCCTCTATCCTCTGGATATTGTGGAGAAACCAGCACAGCCCTGAGGTGGCTGTCCCCACGCTGTGTGGGGCAGGGAGTCAGGCGGGCTCCCTGGTAGCAATAGAGCACCCCAGTTCTGGTGCCAGGTAATGACACAGGCCAGAGCCAAGCGGCTGACTCGCAGAGCAGAGCCCACAA
Source organism: Mystacornis crossleyi (assembly GCA_013400655.1). NCBI lineage: Eukaryota > Metazoa > Chordata > Aves > Passeriformes > Timaliidae > Mystacornis > Mystacornis crossleyi. The sequence continues at coordinate 31,831 of VYZQ01013281.1, read as the reverse complement.
CCAAAAGCAATTAACGTATCACAAAGCCTGATTGCCAAATAGGTGTACATTGCTACAGGCTGTTGCTTTGCTGCATTCCCTCCCAGTACCCCAACAGCTTGTTGCTATTCCATGGCCCCAGGTGTTCCTGACACATTACCACTGAGCCAAAAGCATGGACTGCCTCAGTAGGCACCATACGATGTGATACGGCTTGAAATCATTCAGAACAGGAACCAGAGCCCAAATTCCCGATTTGTAGTCTTGCTGCTTTCCCTTCAGTCCCTCCTAAACAATCTCCATATTTCTTTACTCACACATGACCTGAGTCATGAACAGAATTAGAAGAGAGCAGGAAAGCTCACATTATGTGATTATAATCAGATTTTCTTGCTCCTTGCTTGCAGTGATCTTCCATACACCCTTTACAATAATGTAAAAAGCAAGGCAAACTCAAACATCCAGAGAGAAGCTGGAATAAACATTGTTCTGTTTTAATGTGTCCTCAACTGTTATTTATATGAATGTCTAATTATCTTTTTGTCTTTTGCAATACAAGAGCTGACTTGGCCTGCGCTCACACCTACGGGGCTCGGGGATGTTTTCACAAGGACAAAGCTTTGGAACAGAAAGTGAAACTGGGGAGACCACTCTGCTGCAGCCCAAAGGTGGCTGTAGGGTGGGAATGAGAGAGGGAGGAGAATACCATAGCTCCCACCACCAGCAGTGCGGTGTGTGCCTTCCCTCAGGAGATGCGACACAAGGGAAACCCCACAAAATGCCCCAGCTGCGAGGAAATGCTTGTGCTCTTTCTCAGATGGCAAAAATCAATCCTGCACAAGACAAATCCACAGGAGACCTGGGCTCCATTTGTTCCAGCATACAAGGAACTGATGGTTGTTTGCTTTAAATATGTATTATTTCCACACAATAGCAGTTAACATAGCACTTATTACTCCCAGAATCTGATAGGAAGGTGTACATTGATGCTGGCTCACAGTTCCCATGCAAGTCACCCACAGATAACACAGGAACTGTCTCTTAGAAGTGCACACAAGGAGTGTTTTGCAATTCAAGTTAACTGATAGAGGGGGGAAATATAAACCCCCTTGCAAGCAGAACAAAAACCTGTTTCCAGGGGGTGTGTCTCCATCATTTTCTAGCTACTGTTTTCCAACACTACCAGCCACTAATCCTCAGAAAGATACACTTCCACTTATGAAGAAAATACTGCACAGAAAATGAAATAAGTTGGAAATTATAAACTTGTAATAATGATAGCAACTGCTACTAGAAGATTTTCTCTGCCCTTCTGGCTCCTATTTAGCAGGTTTCTGTTCCAGTGTAACCATAGGAACAGCAGTGAAGAGTCTCATTTGAAAGCCTTCACTTCAGCTGGTAGGTTAAGTTATGAGACTGCAGTGGGCTTGAATATTAAAAACATTCAAATGGCTCTAAAAAACTCTTAGTTTCTATTGCAGGAGACAGACATCTGTGTTGTAAACAGATGCAGTGCCCCACCAATAAATAGAACAAGCCAGCCCTACTGATGGAGGTTACTAAAAAATCAGGCTCAATGAACAGGTTAGGAATACAAATCCTGAATTGTTTAACACTCTAAAACTGGCACCATATGTTTCCTGTAGCTGTTTTTTGTGTAACAGTCTATAGCAAGACAACTGGATGAACAATGACAGTCCTCAGTAACACAACAACTTCACGGCAACATTCAGCCAAACATGTGAATTTAATAGTCTAAATTTCACTTAATCTTTCAAAATAAAAAATGACACAGTTCTGGCACATCATCTGTCCTCTGGGAAAAAACACAAGTCAGCTATCTCAAAAGAAAGCCACAAGAACCAAGCCAACCACACGCATAGCCCAAGGACATAGGGATGTTAAAGGGAACACAGGTAAAATAAATAAATTATGAATCAAAAAGGTCTACCTAGGTGCCTGGTATCCATACACTTACACCTTTTTTTTCTAAAGAACTTTAGATAGCCACTACCCTAAAGAATCTGTTACTTTTCACACATTAGCAGTAAGACTCATCTGAAAACAAGAGTTGGAGACGCATTCAATTATTCAGCAACAGCTGTTTAAAACACTGTATTACAATAAACAACCGAACAAACAAACAGATGGGAACATGTTCATGTTGTATTCGCTACAAGAACAGGCCTGTACATTATGGGGAAGTATTATGTCCATTTTTCATAGATTAGTGAATACATTAACTTTTAAACTATTATTATGTCCATGATTTAAAGAAAAGTAACTAATCTTTTGGTATTTATCTGTTTAATCTGCTGTCTCAGTTCAGAAAGAGTATTGACATTTTCAGTTACAAAAATTATGGGATCTCTGCGAGACCACATGAGAGATGAAGCAGAATATAAAATGTATGTAGATAGTTACTAAAGCTTCATTTTAGGCACAGGATTTGCTGTCCTTAAAGTGGCTGCAATCTTCTGCTTAATTTCTTATCCCTGCTCCTGCTCCACAGGCTCTGGCTGGGGAAGAGGCAGGAATATTCTGTTCTCAGGGCTGTCTTAGCATCTCTTGTCAAGTATTTAGCAAGGATCAGACACATCCAGATTCTTTTTGTTATGACTTTACTCATTACCATTTCACTGGCCCATTTACAATTTTCTGTCTACTGCTACTGCTCAAACACTCTTCAGTCTGTCTTGCACACATTCACTTTTAACTAACACTGAGACTTTGTTCCCACAGCCCACTCTCTGCTTTGCCTGTAGCAATCAAATTTTCAGGAGTGTTTGGGGCCCCATGGATGCCTGCAAAAGTACAGCTGATGTGGTAAATAATGTGGAAAACCCCCAGTACTTTTATGTTCTCTTGTATAATATCGGCCATCTCAAATCAGAGCTTCAGAATTATGATCTTTGTAGCATTAGAGGAACTGAATAAAACATAGGCTCATGTCACTGGGAGCTCTTCACATCTAACCCAGAGCCAGCAGCCTTTACTGGCTGGACTGTTGTCAGGAGACTACAGGTGTTCGACCAAGAAGGTTTGTATTGGCTATAAAAAAGCACCACAAGCTGTGCTTGTTGTTAATTTTGGCTTTAAGAGAGAAATCAAAGTTTTCTATTTCCTGTGTCCTTGCTCTAAACACCTGTAAAGCTGAGTCAATTCACTTTGTTACAAGTGCCACAAAAAGATCTCAGACATCTCTGTTCCAGGTTTTCACATTTCTTCTGTTTAACGAGTCTCATTATTATTGCAAAGCCCTGTCCCTGTTTTATTTACAGATGGTAAATTATGCTATGTTCAGATCCACAGATAAAATTTTCACGTTAAACATCTGCAGGTTAATTACGATATAAAAGTCTCCACAAGCTCCAGTGGGTTCCAAGGTAGGTTGTGATGGCTCGGAGGTGTTTTCAGCCTCTTCTGTTAAAAAGACACCTGGAGGATGGGGAGGATATGAAGAAAAGGAAGCAAGCAACACCAGCTTTAAACTTCACAGAAACTGTCTCTGGTTTCACAGACAAAAGATTTTTTACATTTCTCAAGCATGGAAATTTTTTTTAAAGGAAAAAGGACTTCAATGTGCACTGATTCAAAAAATGAAAACAAAAGACAGACATGCTCTCTAGAACTTGAGGCCCCAAACTTGCAAAAGAAAACTGCTAGAACACAGAAGAAAGGAAGGTAAGAATGAAATAAGTGAAAACCAACCTGAAATGTGGGATGATGAAAAATATTTAATTACCTCTTTTTGAAAGAAGGTTCCCATAGCCACCTTACCAAAAGCTGAC